>JAWLRI010000162.1:335118-371206 GCA_034781795.1 Crypturellus tataupa
CGCGCCGGGCCCGGCTTTCACATCCTCAGTCCCGGGGAAACATCTGCGGTGGCCCCGGCCCTCCCTGCGTGCGCACACCGAGTCCCAGCACCCCATCCCGCGGCCTGCTGCTTTCCCAGGAAAGAATTTCAGTCGACGAGATCCTGGGGAGAGTTTTAATTGCATTTTACTGGGCAAAAATCAACGCAGACAGAAAAACATAAGTAAATCCTTGAAGACGCTTCTGTCTTGTGCCTTAGTTCTGTCCCTTGGCTTAGCCTCTCCCCGCCTTTACTCTAAAACTTTCCAGGAGGCAGTAAGCAGTGGGGGGAAAGGTTGGTTGGCAGCACTGGATGTTGTTTCTGATGTATGAACCAGGTCTACCTGACACCGTACTTACTGAGCGTACGTAAACAGAGACTCCAGTGTGGCATTTTGAAAGCTCGTTACATGCAAAAGTCAAATCAATTTGGTCAGTTTGGTACGTATCTTTTCACTAACTCAACTTTGATACATTTTTTGTGTTTGTTAAATATACGTGCTTCAGTGCAATTCATATTTGTTGTCCAAATGTGAACAGACCAACTTATTTTAAAATACTTCAGCCAAAAGACTATGTCATTCTTGGGAAAATGGAAAGCTCCTTAATTTTGCCTCTCGTGGATGTAAGTAGCTGCAGCGTTGTTTCAAGTAGCTGGCTGTGCTCCCTTGAAGGACCGGGTCAGCGTGGTACCCGCGAACCACCACCACATCACATCGCACCGTGGAGCAGAGCAGAGCGGAGTGTCGCCGTGTGAGGTGGTTCCCCACGTTACCAAGCAACCAAGGGATTCTGCCCATTTGACAGCTCTGTGCTTTTTTCATGCCCTACCTGAAATAAATCTCTTCTCAGGGGAAAAGTCACGCCCTAAATGGTCTTGCTCTTTATGGCTTCTTTGCACCGATCTTCCAGAGGATGACCTCCAGTTTTGCTCGAGTTTATTAGGAAAGACCTCAGAGGACTGAATAAATAGAAGTCTTTTAGGGAGTCTTGGTCTCTTGGGGGGGTCTGCTGTCATTTAAGAATGAGGGAAGAGATTGGCCGTGGTTTCCCATGGAGCTGAAAGACAGTAAGGTGCCGTTTACAAAGTCTCCGGTGCCAGCTGAACCGCTTTGCAAGATGGACCACCAGCAGCACCGAAGGCTGTTAAAGAGAATGCGCATGCCCTTTGTGAGAGGTCCTGAGAATAGACACGACTTTGCCAGCTTTGAAGAGAAAGACAGTAAATCTTTCCTTAAATTCAACCCATACACCTGCGCAGGAGAGCCGAATTACCCTTTATTCCCACATCGAGATGATGTGTCTTTAGTAGATCCTTGCTCGGGTTTTGTGAGTCCAGGAGCTGACGCTGAACTGCAGCCCTACTCTGGAAGAGCTATTGAGTCCCTGGTGGACTACAGTGATGTGAAACCTCATCAGCGGGTCCCTGCCTCAGGAGAGAGAGGCCAGGCAGCCCACAGGAGGCAGCTGATCTTCCTGGAGGAAACCAGCAGGGACAGAAGGTGGAACTCCAGAGCCGTGCCAGCCGCTTCTGTCAGGGCACGACTTGGAGGTAAAGCAAGGTGTTAATCATAGCCTTATCACAAAAAAAAAAAAAAAAAAAAAAAAAAAAAAGTGCTTGATAAGTAAAAAAGTGCTTGATAAGTAAATAAAATCAGTTTCTGAACACCATCCCCTGAGTTTCTGAAAGAAGAATCTTGTAAGATATGTTCGTACTGGACATTTGAACTGAAAGTAGCAACTGCAATAGAGCGTTTGTATGATTCATTGGCCCTACTGTAACAAAGAGGAACCAGAGAGTAAATTCTCTTGAGCATTTCCAGAAAACCAAATCTTTGAAACTAAGTAATATTTTTAAAAAAATCTACTTATGCAATTCAAGAAGTTACATGTAAAAGCCATAATGAAACACCTGTTTTAATGTGAACTGAAATAACCAGTTATTCCAAAGACTTAGGGAACCCCCTGAATTTTTCTGTATCTTTTGGTATTTCCTGACAAATAGTAATGCAGTTTGCAGACTTAAGACCTATTCCAATGTCTAGCTGATGAGATGAGAGGAATCCTTTAGGGCTGCCATCATATTATGGTCAAAGTTCACATTACCTTTTTAGTTTATATCAGTGTTACACCTAGAAGTGTGTCTGATCGTTCCATATTAGTTGCAACCTCAGAATGGAAAATCTCTCCATTTGTAATATGAAGCAAATTTATGTTTGAGGTTAATATTTAAGGCCATAGTCCCACAAAAATTCTGGGGAGTAAAACTGTCTATCCAGAGCTTCTGAAGGCATTATTAGTAGTGAGCAGTGTGTACTTTTCTAAAGGCTTAGCAGATTTGAACAATTTGCAACAGGAAATGCTCTTTACAGCCAGAAAAAAACTTCATGGGAACTCAGACAACGTTCTAAAGTCCAAGAGATGGGATTGTTTTTACTTAGTGTATCAATAAAGGAATATTAATAAGCTCCTTACTCCATTTTACTATACAAAGAACCTAAGAAACCATAAAGGATAAAAAATAGAATTCTACCCACTTCCCTTTTTCTTCTTGTTCATCCCACATCATTCATGCTTTTGTTTGTCAGTTACTGTGATTTCTATTTACATATGAAATTAGGAATTAGGTATCAGACATGAAGCAGAGATGCTCAGCTGTCTTTTGCAAGTCTCTGGAAAAAAGAGAAGGGCAAGGAAGGTCTGAGGTATGCAAGCCTGTCTAATCTAGTGTCAGTTTTCTAATAGAAGCACTGCAAATGTTTTTCCAAACCTAGTTTTGATGCACACATTTTGCTGGGTGCACAAGTATCCAAATACCAATGTGTGCACACAGATATAAAAGAGGTTGAGTTTTAAGCTGCTTTTTTTTTCCCACAAGGCTGCATGAACAAATTCCAGATTTCAGCAGTGCCGGTGCAGAACCCAGCTACCAACCCACAGGCACATGATGCAGTGAAAGTTGCTAACCTTTCTAGATAGCAACCGTTTGGAGGAAGTTCTGTTTGAAAGAGATCAGTCATACATTTTGCAAGCAAATTCTACAATCACTTTCTCTACTGTGTCAAGGATGATTGAAAAAAAAACACAAAACAAAACAAAAAAACAGGAACAGGAGCAGCCTTTGAGACATACAGGAGAGCTTCTGCGTGTCATAAAATGTAGTGCTATGCCTTTGGCTTGTCATCATTCTGCATGGACAGCCTTTTTTATCTACTAATCAAAACATATTTGTAGAATGTGAGGCCCTAAATGTACTTAAGTGAAGTAAAACTGGCAGAGAAGGTCTTTCTAAGACCCCAGAGTCAGAGTCTACTAGCGAAGAGCTCCTCTTCATATATTCTCACAGGGAAGGTGCTTCATCCTAGAAAACAAGGTCTTGAAAAGAGCTGACAGTGTTTTCCTGTAGAGTCCTCTTCTGTCAGTCATATGACAACAATTCTGTCCCCATTTCCATGTGCTCTCAAATTTCTTTGCATTGCTTAGGAGGCCCTGTAGGATTTGTGCCTGGAAATCTGGCAATGATGCCCCTATATCCAGTTTGTTAATAGTGCTCTGTGCTTCATGGCTTAACACAGGGTTGGAAGTGGGGATCACAGGAAGAATCAGGACATCTGGTAAGTCAAATAGAGAGTAGAAAAGACTTCTTATTCCCATTAGAAGATGAGACACCTGCAGATAGAGTTTTCTTCAAAAAGTAGGAAATGGGAAGCATTACAAAGTTTACCTATAGGCTTGATATTAACCCTTGTTCTAAGAAATGAGAAGTTACTTCATGCCATTGTAAGAGTGACTGTGTTTGGATCTGTCTTTTCGTTCATCTTATGCAGTGGATATTTACCAAAGCATATCAGAACAGAGCAAGTGTTGCGTCATCATACACCAGAGTCGTTTCCTGTGGTGTGATGATCTGTAGACTGACCAGTGATTTCCAGTGCTGGAGCTGGTGTCTTTGTAGATAGTAGTTGTAGATTCATAGATTTTTCTTCATGAATATATCCAGTTGTTTCTTGAATCCATCACCTGTTTTCAACACCTCCCCCTTTCCAGATAATATGTGAATATGTTAAACAACAAAGCCTAAAACACAGGTGAATTATCTCTGCATCTCCTACCAGTGATTTCCATTTGCCTTGAAAACTGATCGTTTATCCCTTCTTTGTTGTGTAGTTTTCTAACCAGTTAATTATTCACATGAAGATCTTGCCTTTATTCCATACCTGTTCCTTTCAAGGCATTTGTGCATTTATTCACCAGTGCCTCTTAAGAGAGAAGACAGAGCCTGTTAGCAACTTGTTGGGGAAATTATGGCCACACTGCCCTCCCTCCTTGATGGTCTTTGACTAGGTTCCTTCCCTGTGGTTCCTCCCCTGAAGCAAGAAACATTTTCTCTAGTCTGATGATCATACAGGATTAAGTTGCACATTGAGTGCGAGGGATATCAAAGTAGGATTCTAGCCTTTCCTTTCAAACAATGTTTGAAAGTAATTGAAGCCAATGCTGGTGCCTCTCAGTTTGTGTCATAGATATTTAGCAGAGTAAAAGATTTTATCTGCCTTCAGGAAAAAAAAGAGAAGAAAAAGAAAAAAAAAAAGAAAAGAAAAAAAAAGGAAAAGAAAAAGAAAAAGAAAGGTAAATCAGAAGCAACAACATGTAAAGCAAAGAGGAAAAAAATGTGCAACTTACCGATAAAAATAATAATTCAAGGACAATCACAATATGTATTGCTTATAACCATTGGAGCATATAAACCAAGTTAAGTAAGAATGAAAAAATGCCCTACAGTAGAATCCAAAATACCTGTCAATGGTAAAAAGTGCTATTAAATAATTATCCATCACACACTCAAATGTTTATAGCATACTACCTAATAGGCCAGTAGCTCATCCAGAAAATAAGGCATTAAAAAAAAAAAAAAAAAAAATCTCTTGAGGGCTGAGTACCATTACATAAAATACAGATATGGTTTCAGTAAGGATTTGATTGCCTAAGGTCTATACAATCATGTGTTTGATTCTGCATTTGTTTTTCACTAGCAAATCTTGTTTAACAAACAGCTTTGTTTTTTTCTCTGGTACCTCTTTTGTCATACATGTCTTTCCAATATATTGGAAAGCATTTCAAAACTTGATTTTATGCTTATGTAAGATCAGTTTTCAGTGGATGATTTGTAGCTTTAATTTCTTTAAAAGGAATAAAAGAAAACTGAGAGAAGTAATGTCAATGGGTTACATTTATTTTTCTTGTATAGAGAGAAGTAGAATAATTTACTCAAGAACTAAAGCACATAAATCTGGGAGAGCTTTCTGTAAACTCTTCAGTTTGTATTCCCATGTCCTGCTGAACCTAATGCTCCTACTATTTTTTTAAAAGATACAATGTCAAAAACAGTGCACAATTCTCAGGTGAGAATGAGGTACAGAGAAGCTTATGAAGCTTTATTTTTTGTGAATCCTCTCTATGCTTTTCACTTTAAAAACAAAACAAAAAGTTGCTCTGACTTTCGTAGTTTCTGGGAAACAGCTCTAAAGTCTGAAAGAATGAGTCTGAAGTCTTCAGCCTCTGGCTCAGAATGCAAAAGAAAAAAGGATGACTAACTAAAATAATAAAATGGATCTGAGGTTATCATTAAGCTTTTGGTAGTTAAAAGTGGCAAAGCCACTGAGTTCCCATCTTGGGCCAGAACAGACCATGCTGTTTTCAAGCCTGTGTACTAAGCAGCAGCAGCACTGAAGCCTCTAAAAAGTTGACTTAGGGAATTATTATCACTGTTACGCTGAATTTCTCCACTGAAGGTAAGAGAAGAAATAAAATTTAGAAGATTAATCGTCCCAGCAGTAGGACAGTAGTGTCAAGATAGCAAATTACAACATACACTGGAAGAGCAAAGGTCTCTAGAAATTCATATGTACAATTACCAGCACAAAAGTAAAATTATATCATGTCCTCCTATGGACTGACATCAGTGTTTTACATATACAGCACAAGTAGTAATGCTTGCAACCTTTGCTCTTTTAATAAATAAACCAGAGTAACAATATTTTAATGACACTGTTAGGACATATGCACATATATGACCATATCTGCCTCTTTACGGTAGAGGGCACTAGTATATTAAATACCTATTAAGCAATTACAACATTTCAGAAATAAAACCGAATAGAAACATTCTTACAAAAGTCTTATATATTTCCAGAGAGCATTTAAAGTTTACATTGGACTAAGACAATGAAGATGCAGCCACCATGTTTACTGAAGGTCATTGCTTACTTAGGAGACATTTTAATTAGACAGTAATTCAGCTTGAAAATTCTTCATGGTGCCTTGCTAAGTTCCTCAAAGCATCAACTTAGTTATATCACACTGTACATTAAGCTCTTTTATAAAACAGACCATGCTATTTCAATACTATATAAAGCATTAGGATACTAATAATGTTTGCTGAAAACTGTGATTTTCTTTTAAACTTTGAATGATTAGTTCTTTGGGTTAAGTACTAACTTTGCATTGTGCACAGCAGTTTTCAAGTTTTAGTCTTCAATTTTTTTTTTCCAAAGCACACCAAAAATTTCTACAATTAACTAAGAAAAGCAATGTTATAAGTTAGCTCTAAGTTGCTAAATAGAGATTTTCAAATGAAATGGATTTTTTAGGGAGTTTGGAAATAAAAAGGTTGAAAACCAGTAGTACTTTCTGGATACTAATATTTCCCAGTGTCCACAGAAAATGATCTTATGGGTATGTATATATATTTGCCAACCCTTTTTTTTTTTACTGTATCAACAATATATAACAATGCTATTTGGAAGTGTGCCTTTCCCAAAGTTATCAAAGCATTATACTACTTAATGATAGAGCTCTTTAGATGTTGCTTTTATATACATTCCTTACCTTACTTACAGGTTTACTATGTTTCTTACCTTGTTTCCCTAAAGGAACAACTTGTTTTCATTTATCCTGCACATCTATCTATTGATCTCCCGATAACCTTTGCCCTCACTGACCAATTTTTGACAAATTAGACAGGGACATATATATATCAAAGATGTATTGCATGCCTGCAAGTTTTTTTAAAGTTGGGTGAGAAAAAAGGCTTACTTAGTCTTATTTGTGTTCTTTATGACAGACATGATGCTCAAGCATTTTACCATTCCTTCTGTTTGGCAGCAGCTAACTTGGTTATCAGCATATGTGTACAGACAGGCATGGCAATATGGGAAGCTGGCCAAATCATAGCATTATCTACTGTGACATTATTTAGCACTTAGTGTCATCTTCAATGTAATTTAATATATCTTTGTGAAAATATTTAATTCCTTTCAAAGTGGTGACAATAGGTAAATGAACTTCAGTGTTCAAATGAACTTGGGATTTTTATGGGAAGCTGTGGGTTATTTTCATTTAATTTAAAACAGTAAAGATTGCTGAAAATTGATTAACACAATAGAAACCCCCTTCTTTCAGGTCGGAGGACTCTGGTTGAAGGTGCTTCTGCTTTACCTGGCCAAAACCCTATATTGGCATTTCATATGAATCCCACTCTCAAGGTAAGAGGTCAGGTGCTCTTGTAACGATATAAAACATTTAAATTATGTCACTTTTAATTTGTTTTGTATTTAACTGATTTTTGCCAGTGATTACTATTTCACATCTTCAATTGGATATCGTGAAATAAGCACTGTATTTCAGGAAGCTGTATGGTAGCTGTTGATGCTAATTAGTCTTCAGCTGTCACCATTTTTGTTTTTTCTATTTTTCCCCTGGCTACTTAGACTGTAGTGTAGGACTGATACTATTGATATTATTTATGTGTAACTGAAGAAAGAATTAAAGAATAGAAATATACAAAAGCTCCAAAAGTATGATTGAAATTAGTATTTTAATATTCAGGCAAGCCCATTTTGAATGTACTTCCATATATAATGCTTAGACACTGCCTTATCTGGGACAAGTCCCAGATAAATTAGTAAATAATAAGACATCCATGCTTCTATAGCACAAGTCTAATTAAGTTTCGTTAGTGAGAATGTAATGGTATAATGCATCCTTCAACATGAAGCACACTATTCTTAGTACTTAAAATGTTGCACATATTTAGAGTTCTTTAAGTTGGACCACCTGAATAGCAGTGAACATCACACAATCCATCAGGTGTTTCTGGAGGACTGCTAAATGCATGTTTGCTATGCCATTTTTTAAGTAGCATAGCAGATGGGAACCTACATTCCAGAAGAGCAGACAGGCAAATATATTGTATTACAGTATTTAAACCTATATTCACTATATTACATTTTACTTCTAAACTAAAATTTCCAGAAGTACATCTACTTGTGCTGGCTGGTGCTGGTTAGTGAAGAATGTGAAATTACGTTTCACATTTGGATGCAAAAGTAGATTGTAAACTAGGAAAACACAGATATGTACTCTTTGAACTAGCAATCATAGCATGTTGATAGCAACGCCTTCAGCTCTCTATTCGACCGTTTCTTTTAGAAATCAAATGATCTTTCTGCAAACTGGAGAGAAGAAAAAGCAAGGAACTATTTCTATAGTTCTAGTACTCAAAGGTGAGAGACTATTTCTTTTAAGAACAGTTTTTGTCTGTGTTTACTTCATCTTTTATCACTGTTTGCTGTTGTGTGTCTTTAGGGAGCTGAGCAGATAAGAATGCAATCAAATTTTCTACCATTCTGAACTTCTGTCATTGTAACAACAATTATTTAGCATGGGATTCGTCCCACTAACTTTAGTTACCTAAAAGTTTGTGTTCAGTCTGTGCAAAACATCTCCACTTCCTCTATGAGCAGTAGAGAGAGACTGGAGTTTCCAGAAGGGGATTCAGTACATCTGTCTTCATTGCCTGTCAGGAGCTGGATGTGACTGGTATCTAATCTCCATTTAGAAGAGTCCCTTCTCATTTAACTGACTATTCAAGCCTAGACAAAATAAATCCATCAGCCCAATACGCTTATTGCAAGATAAGCTACTACTTCCAATTATGGAGTGATGTCTTACATAAAAGAATCATGTAAAACTGAACCATAGTTACTTGTTTTCCAGTAAGTAATATAAAATTCCAGGATTTTCACATTCCTTTAAACTAGAAAGACATTTACTTTTTCCACATCTGTATTTGTTGAAGAATTTTATATTGTCTAGCTGCACTTGGCACTCAATTATGATTATATTGGAAACCTTTTCTCTTGTGTCTTATTGTTGATCTAGAGGTTATGAAGAAGTTCCTTGGGATAATATTTTACCTCCCAAAATCCAGCCACCGGAATCAACAGTAGAAGTGATAGCTGATCCTGTTTCCCAGTATTTCACAAGAAAGAGATACAATTCTGAGTCTGAATTGAGCCAAGTCAGTGAACAACTTCTTGTAAACTGTTTATAGATTTTGCTAATGAAGTGTAGCCTATATTTTGTGTCGATCATACACATAAACCCACAGTAATGATTTCAAATAAAAATAGTCCCAAGTGAGCACTTAAAGTCAACACAACACTCCAGTAATTGCCTCAAATGGTTCAATACTTTTTCCCTTCCCTGCCTGTAAACTGAGAGTTTGTGCAGAAGAATATGACAGGCACAGTAACAGAAAAGATAAGAATATTGGTGAAAAACTGATTGATATGAGTGATGCTGTAGCATAACAAATATGCTGAATTAGTTTATTTGTGATAATTATTTGTAATAATTATTTTTAATAAGCTAAAATTCAGTGCTGCAGTTGTATCTGCACAGATCATCCTTCCCATGTGAGTTTATCTCACTGGAGGTAGCCACATGAAAATTAATTAATTAATTAGAGCCAAATTAATTAGGTGATATTGCCTTACAAGAAGCATCTGATTATGGTCTTAGGTTGTTGGAGGCCTCTGGGACAGATTTCAAACAAGATCTTTTACCTCTCCACAGAGACCTGTTGTTTTGTAAGTATCATTACTTGTGAATATGAGAGTCTTCTTAAATATTTCCCTAACAAAGTCTGCATGCAGACTTGTCTCAGCAGCATTCTCTAAGGAAAGAAGTTAAGATATTCAGTCAATGAGTATATGAAAAATATCTTCCAACATGCTTTTTCAGAGAGAGAAAAATTGGAAGAAATCTGTAAGGTTAATTATTATGTCATGACTGCATACATATGATGTGTTCAGCACGACAATGTGTTTACAAAGACACCACCATACACATTTACAAACTCCAGTCTTTTCCTATGCTCTATAGACTCCCTAATGATCTCAGAATGCGTCTAGCTTGGTAAAGAGGGACAGAGGAAGGCCAGATGGGCTCAGCTAGTGAGCCAAGTAGAGACGTGGTCAAAGCAAGGTAGGAGGACTAGATCCTGCCTGCTTGCCAGACTGTGAAGTAGAAGGTTTGCTTGGGCAAACTCAGTAGATGGGTGCACTACTAACCAAAACTGGCAATCAATGAGAGAGTCAAGCATCTGTGCAGGGTAGCAAGGAGAGAGAACATACTATCCTTACAATTTTTTGGATGCTGCTCTTCCGGACAGAGCAAGAAGAAAATTCAAGCCCAATGTTAAATTTTCCAGTAATTTCCCCAAACTGTGTATCAGAAGTGCTACAGAAAGTAGCCTTTTTAAAGGCAACCTTCTTACACACCCTTAAGAAACTGTAAGCCGTACCTAGGAGTGGGAGTTAAAAGGTGAGACTGCCTGCTGAATTAGGTCATTTAACATATATGCCAACCTAATCATTTATCACGGTCTTTTACCGCAATTCAAATGAGCAGTCATCATTCCAAGAGAAAAATTGTGCCTTTTTCAACACCTCTCTTTTGGGACCTCATAAATATTCTACTAGACTATTCTGTCTGGAAAAAAAAAAAGTGATTGATTGATATATTTTGTCTTCCCACAGTGTAAGCCCAAGCTCTCGAACCTGTCAAATCCCTTCCTATACGTAAGTACAGTCTCCTTGGGTCCTTTCCACGTTTTACATTTTTGATTTAACCCAAGCAACCCATCTGTCCCATTTTCTGTAGCATGACTTGTACATGGACTATGGGATCTATTCTTAAGGTCTCTTCTGGTGCCAAGGGAGGGGAAGTGTTGAGTCTTCTATGCTAGTGGGTAACTCCTTTCTGCTCATATGTATTAGAGCTGTCATTTGCTGCATGCTGCAAGTTCAGCAGGTGTTTGTTTTCATCTTGGGACACACCAGGCTAGCAAGGCAGTTCATCTCCATGCTTTTTCTCGTGGACCATTTTAATAAATAACTAGAATTTTGGAGCATGCAGTATGTGGTTCAGCTGCCTTCACCAGCTGTGCTATGAATAATGTACACATTTGATTTCCTTCTATCCAAACAGTGGCTGTGTTGGTGCAGTAAATTTTGAAGACATTGACAATGCCAGCGTGGACTTAATCAAACTTGCCCATGTGAGAACTTCAAAGCCTCGCTACACAAACTCTGCACAGTATGTTTTCTTTACTAGCATGACTTTTGTATCACTTCTTTAATTACAGTTTTGAAATAGGAAAAAATCCTCTTGTACAGGGTTGATTCACCTTGTTCTTTTGAGTAACTTAAATGAGATTCTGTTAATTCAAGAAGCCCAGTGAACTTTCGCGTACTCTGAAGATTGATTATGAAGAGCCCTTTTCAATAACTGAATTGGGAACTAGTGGCTTACAACTGTCCCTGCTCTGCTCAGTGTGGGTCTGTATAGATCTAAGGTACCATTTTGTCTAGATGTACAAAATTAGTGTACAGAAATTAATCAAGTCAGCTGATGATGCAAGATGAGCAGAGACATCTGTACTAAGATGATATTGTAGATTTTATCCTTCTATATGTGTTATGGTAAACCAACATGTAGCCTGTCACGACTAAGTATTCTTCATAGAACACAGGTGTTCTGTACTAGGGGGAAATACTCTCCTAACACCACACACTATGCTCTTCGATTAGAAATATTGGTTAGGGTTTTTTCTTTTTCTTTTAGAAATTCAAAACTTTTTCAGATTTTTTTTTCTTTCTCTCTCACTTGTAAGTCACAATACTTACCTGACATTTTGCAAAATAGCTCCCAAGGAAATATCTTTGTCATAGGAACATGCTTGAACTAATGTAAATGAAGATTTCTCCAAGCACCATGTTGCTGATATTGGGGATGGAGTCAAGATGATGACCCAGACCTCTATCTAGTATTGAATAGTCTGAACAGACCAACAGCCAGAGCAGAAGCTACTCTTGAGTGTCCTGCGAAGTAGAGTTTCTCTGTGATTGATAGTGCCAGTGCAATATACTGTTGTTTCTGTCTCATGAACTCCTGATGTTGTGACCTGGGCTGGGAGACAGAAATGAGAGTATATTCTCCTTTCTGCTGTTAACCTTTCTAGTCTAATTATACCAGCAAGGTCTAAAGAATGGGCAGGCACTTTTCCCCTTCTCCGCTAAAAAAGGGCTGTATCTGAAGCTAATCTGAGCACATCTGCTAGTTAGGCCTTAACCCAAAACACCTGGCTTGTGTTTCCTAATGTGGTTAAACCGTCTAACATAGGCATTTCTATAAATGCCCAGCAGCAGGAATAGAAGATTTACCTCTGGATGTCAATGGTGTAGGCTAAGGGGAAGTTCAGTGGATGACAGCTGCGCTTAATTCTTTGCTGATATTCCTAGAGATTGAATTAAGCTCATCACTTTTTAAAACAATGTCTGTTAAAAGTACCCAATTACACATTCCCTTGATTAAATTTAATTTTGGACAAGGATATGCATAATACCTAGAAAATTTAATAGTGGTAGTAAATCTGAATATCGGTTTTGTTACTATTTTATATAATAAACTGCTAAAGATAAGTTTGTTTAAAAAAACATAATTTCAATAAGCATAGTGGGACAAAATTAAGGTAAGAATGCAATAGTCTGGAAAGACAGTTTATGAACTTGTGTAGCGCATCATTCTGCAAAAGCGAGACACATGATTGGGTATCAATCAGTGTTCTAATGTGACATGCATAAAGCACCATTAATGTAATTAAGCTATATCTAACCCTTTTAAAAAATATAATCTGCTTACAAATTCCTTACCAAATTCAGAGCAAACAACTTTTCGACTTTTCTAGCTACCAGTGTTCACAGCTTTATCTTACTGAAAGAGCAGCTTGTGTCTTTCCATGTGCTGTTGCCTTAAAAAAATGAAATCATAAATTAGCTTATACCTTTTGATTAAAGTATTACATTCAAGGCTTAGAGCAGAACCCAGGAATTCCTGCCAACACCATTCTGAAGAGTCCTTACTTCCAGAAGACCGTGCTTGTTTGCCAGGCATGGCTTACTCTTACAGTTAAAGCATGCAAGCAGTGCTTTAGTATTATTAAAGAACAGGAATGTTGGGTGAAAAAGCAAACGGCATTCCTCGATGCGGGAATGTGATTCAAATACTCTAATGCTGAAATACGTGATTTTTAACTTTAACCGCTAGATGTCCTTTGAGTTTGCAAAGTCCCCTGAAAGCCATTAGGAGCACCTCTGTACTTTGACTTAGATTGTAAACTTTCAAATTCCAAGGTTAACATTTTAAGCCTTTACAACTTCCTAAAGTTTAATAGGTTGAGATGGTAGGAAGCATTTTTTAAGCTTTGGAGAGTATGTCTGAAAAGAGCCTGTTTTATTTATCTTATCAGATTTTTCTATTTGCATAGACCTTTCCATTCTGTGTTTTCAGTGCTCTTATATAGTCCACATTTGTGAGGAAACTATAGAACAGAAATTTTGCTGGGGCAAGCAGAAGGGAAAAAACTGTGAAAATATTTCCCTCTCTGTTCTGAACAAAGTTCAGGATGATGGGCATTTCTTAACATATGGCAGAATAAGTGCTAAACATTCCCTGTTGCTGGGAGCCTGTAGCTTGGAGGTGGCTAGAATTTCTGAGCTGCAACTTAGGTCTGTTCCCTTCTGCTTTTCCTGTCAGTTTTGGGGAGATTTCATATCCTGTTTGTACATGCTGTCATTCTTGTGGTGAACAGCACATCATTGTTCAAACCCATTAGTGCAAGAGGTTCACAGGCAAAGTAAGGTGCTGCCCTGTAAGATGGCTGAGTTTGATCCATATTTCTGTAATTAAACCCCTTAATACTAAACTTTTAGGTATTTGGTGCACCATTCTGTTTGATTGCATATACTGTATAACATAGGTCAGAGGAGTTCTCCCAGCCTTCATATAACATCTACTTGATTTAGAGTATAAATGTTAGAAAGAGTTTTTTGACAATTTTTTTTTTAAATATAGCAAACATAGATTTCTCCTCTGAATGAGTAGTGTACAACAGAGATTTCAGAGTTTGTAGGGAAGTTGATAGAGCTGTTAAGCTTTGTTTCTGCTGTGTCTTTTTGCTGGTGCTGTAGAGCTTTGAGGGATAGGAGCTACTTGGTGAATTATGCTGCAAATAGGGAACAGCCAATTTGGAGCTAGTTGCTGTATTTGGTGTCTGTGTGGCTTTACGTATTTGAGCATCAGGTTCCATGTCACCTTCTCCAGCATTTGCTCTGTCCTCTTGCTGGCTTTCAGTGAGTGGAGCTATGGGCTTTACTGATTTCTGACAACCTGGAAATCAAGAGCTCTGAGACCTAAAATGTTCTGGCATCTTGGAAACTCCTAACTTCTCAGAAGCGAACAAAAAAAAAAAAAAAAAAGAAAAAAGAAAAAGACTACTAACTACAAAACTCTTTGTAGAGTATATCTGTTCTCTGTGCCTAAGACTGTCACACATCAAGGTTGCTATGATTTTGAGTAGAAGAAAGAAAAACAAAACAAAGCAACATAAAAATCATTCCTCCTCTTTTTTTTTTTTTCCTCTCTCTCTCTCTCTCTCTCTGTCTCTCTGTGTTTGACTATAGTTCTGAACACATCCACAAAGGTATTTAAGGCTTCTCAACAACTAAAATCCTTGAGAAGCAAGAGATATCGTTTGGATTTAGAAGCCTAAATATGCTTTTCAAATCAATAAAATGGAAAACGAAATCTCACTGCAGATAAATAGGTACTTTCACTCTTTCATGGAGTATCAGCAGTTGCACTTCCTGCCTCTAGCACTTGGGTAACAACATCAGCTTTCAGGCACCAGATCTCTGGAGAGAGACACTGTTTTTCCCCAGGCCGTACAAGAAAGTAGTTACCAGTCAAATTAGGAGGAAAGCTGAAACTAACTGAAGAATCATCTGGCTTGTAACTTTGCAGAGACAAACAGGAAGAGTGGTGAACCTGGGCATATTTTGTATGTTACCCCTGTGCCCACCGTCTCTTCCTTTTGGTAGAACAGAAAACCATCTTCTTTTTTTCTTTTTTTCTTTTTTTCTTTTTTTTCTTTCTTTCTTTTTTTTTTCTTTTTTTTTTTCTTTTTCTCAAGGAATTAGGAAAAGAGATAAAGGTCATGTTGTATGCTGCCATGGAGCCTAAAACCCCCTAGTGCAAGATGAGCCTAAGTGAACAAGGAGCGGGATTATTACACAGCACACCAGATCCTACTCTGAGGTACTTACTGTGCAGCTTCGAAGTTTTACAGATAGGAATACAGATGCAGTGGGATTAAATGATTTACCAAATACCCTTGGGAATCTATAGTGAAGTTAGGAGTGAAACTCCATATATCTTGAGTCTCAGCTTCTTTTTTTTTTTTTACCAGACTCTAATTCACCAAATTCTAAACTTTAAACGATTGAACATGTGCTTTGTTTAATCACAGAATCACAGAATGGTTGAGGTTGGAAGGACCCTCTAGAGATCATCTAGTCCAGCCCCCCTGCTCGAGCAGGGACACCTAGAGCACGTGGCACAGGGTGGTATTTTGGACGGATTTTGTAGATCTGCAGATAAAGAGACTCCATAACCTCTCTGGGCGGCCTTTTCCAGGGCTCTGTCACGCTCAGAGTAAAGAAGTTCTTCCTTACAATGAACGATGAAGATGGAACTTCCTGTGTTTCAACTTGCACCCATTACCCCTTGTCCTTTCACTGGCCACCACTGAGAAGAGTTTGACCCTATCTTCTTTACATCCTCCCCTCAGGTATTTGAACATATTGATAAGATCTCCTCTCAGTCTTCTCTAGGCTAAACTTGATTAGAGAGAGAGAGATGCTTTTTAAAATTAAAATTAGCACAGATTGTTGGCTGTAGTTCTAAGAGTTAGTCTGAGGTAGAAGGGAAAGCTTATGGACATAGGCTATGATGTAAGCTTTCTGTCTTTCCTCTGGAACTCACAGAGAATGATTCTGGGAAAGCCATGCCATAAATGTGGTGTCTCAGCTACAGGTGCTAAATCTATGAGTCTGAACTTATTATTAAACAAAATTATGTTTATGATCTGGTGAATCAAAATTATCTTTGTGATCTGGTAGCAACCTAATGTGGCCAGTGTGCATTTTCATGAGGGAGCTGTGGAAGATCTTTTCTGCAAGCAGACTATTTATCTTCCCACCTGACCAAAGATCCTGGATGATAATCCAGGTCCTCTCACTCTCTTCCAGACTTTTATTAAATCCTATCTTGGAAAAAAAATGATTGAAGACATGATCTCTGCAGATCTGTTCCAATGCTGGAATATGATATAATCTAAATATCTTGCATTTATATATTCTCTCTTAAGTTTACTTTAGGGTGAACTTATTCCTTTCTTTTATCTTGGTTATTTTGCAACATATGCTTAAGAGAAATAATAATAATTATACATAATACATAATACTACATAGTCCTGTAGCATTTCTTTACCAGTAATAATGTACAAGTCTTAAAAATAAAATAAAATGACAGTGAAAAAAAATCTAAGAAGTTCTTAAAAGAGCACTTTGAACATATATTTTTAAAGCTGCTCTACCCTATTATTGCCTTTTTCTTTATTTATTTTCACCAAAATGTTTTGTAAAGCTCAGGGCTCCATCCACTGTTTTAAGTTGTCTCATTGCAGGAGTATAGGCCTGACTGGCTTCTTTTCTTGCCAGAAACTAGCAAACTTTCACATTGAATACTTCGTCGCTTTTTTGTATGTTCAGTGAGTGTTGTTTGTGTAATTTTGTTGAATATACTGGCCAACATGTGTCCTGCAACACTCTTTCTTTTGTTGTTTTGTGTATTTAATTCATCCTTTTTGTCTTGGATTCTTTTCCCTGTTTGTTTTTCCCCTCAGTTATCTCCTTTTGTCTGCCTACTTTAAACTCTGTTCCTGTATTTGTTTTCTCTTTTTTCTTGTCACCCCATGAAGTATAAAACCTTTGGAATCAGTGAGCTGAAAACATTTGCTTACAAGGTTTCCTGAAGAGGGATGGAATTGAGGATGTGTTCACACACTTTGCAGAACTGAGACCTTTGCAGTTTGTTTTAGAAGATTCTTTAGAGTCTGAAAAGATTACTGTTTTGTTGCTTATTAATTTTCTTGTCTTTTATTGATTGGGTTATTAGTTATTTCACTATAATATTTATTTAGCTGTGGAAGGTGAATTGAGTTTATATGTCGCATAGATGACCATATACCAGGTATGGAAGCAACTGAACTGCAGAGTAAGTTATGGGCAATGGGCCAGGTTTTCAAAATAGCTCAGCAACCACACTTGAAAAACAGAGTTCTCAAAGAGCTCCCATTCTGGGTGCAGTGCTGATTGCTAAGCTCCTGTAAAAATCTGGCAAGCTTAGATACTGAGAACTTTTAGAAAGTTCTCTTTTTGAAAAGGGCTTCTTCTACAACACAGGTATGTATCAAGGAAGAGGAGGAAAGTCTGAATTTGGAGGTAACATTGAGTTATAGGTATTTTTGGCTCCCTTGGACAAGTTACCAAGAAGAGGAAACTTTGCAACAGAGCTGCACTGGCTTCCAGGAAGGCTCAAGCTGCGAAATTTTATGGGCTCCTTAGAGAGACTCTGTTTTTTTATCAGTGAAAATTAGTAGTGACCTGATTCATTCTTTCTTGATATTAACAACTTCTCTTAAAAACCTCTCAGTTATTCAGATATGCCTTTTGAATCCAATAATCATGAAAACTATGCAGAATCTATGTTTTTATATTAATTTTATTTCGTATGGGTTCCCAACATAACCACTTGCTGCCCTCTTACTTTTAAATGTCTTTATCAATATGTAAGTTTGTGTAATAATTCTCTTCTACCTCACAGCTCTGAGCTTTTTCCTTCAGTTGACCTCTTCCTCTGTCTGCTGCAGAAACAAGGTTATGCTCTGTGTGGTATTTTAGTTCTGCAGGTGTTTTAAGGGTCAATGGAAAAAAAAGCCTCCCACACGGGTGATGGGGATTTCCTCTGCAGCAGTCATGGGCAGGGCTCTGGTAAATGCTTGGTTTGATAGACACAAACAATTCTCTTTCCTTCTTGGCATTGCTAGGCTCCTTTACACTCTTAGTGTATACATGTAGTATAGTAATAGCATAGTCGATTTAGTGCATTCCAGCATACACAGTGATAGTACATGCTGATCAAGTTACATAGATCTCACATTCCTCACTGCTGTGTCTCTTGTATTATAGCACATCAACTTCCTGATTTCTCACTGTTTTGCGTATTGAAACCTCTTGAAATTTAACAGGAACAGTTTCACACTATAGGGCTCTGCCCCTTGAATTAAATAAAAATCTCCAGCACTCATTAACACAGACTTGCTACTCATGATTCATAAGCTCTCATAATGTTCAGTAGATGGCAGTGATACACACATCTGTATGCAATCTAACTTAAAGTGTTGTTTTACCTAGCAGCACTTCTGAAGCCTTAGATCTCTGCCACAACACTGTGATAAGGTAGATTATGGCATTACTTTTCCAAAAATGAAGATTGAGGAGGCCGAAGAGTATCCCAAGGTGTAAAAGAGAATAGGACCTGACCAAAATCCATTTCTGTGAGCAGTTGATTGAGATGGTAACTTTATACATGCAGTTTCCAGGAAGAAAACAGCCTGAGTGTTTCAAATCCCACAGTCTTGCACAAAGCTGTTCTTTTAAACTGTCCTTTACTCTCAGTTTCCCAAGTGCATTGGGCAAAATTCTATTATCACACCAGTGTATCTGTAGTGACTTCATATCATAGTCATATTGCTGCAGTCAACCTCCAACTGACTGTGTGCAGCATCCCTTAATTATCTGCAAGTTACCACAGAAATCTCAAAGGCTGCAGTTAGCTGGAGACCAGACCCTCTTCTTTGCACCTTGCATAGTCATTTACATGGACTGCCTAAGAGCTTTCCCACAATGTTTCTTTTCTTCAGAACCTGACAGCTCGTCCACTGTGTATCCGTTTTTACTAATCTCCCCATTTGAGTCACTGGGGCAGGAAGGGTGCTCAAATAGCCCACTTTGACATTTTTCAAATCAAGATTTTATCCACTTGAATTGATTTTTTGTTGTTGTTGTTTCTGCAAGATTCACCTATACTAAAGAAAGCAGGGAAAAAGTAGGAACAAAACAAAGCTGCTTAAAAATGTGGAAATAAAATGTTCCAGTTGAACTTTGTCCAAAATATTTCTGGGAAATTACATTCTGATGCTTTTGACCTTTTAGGAATTCCAGATCCATTTGGAATACTCATTCCCTATGCTGCTCTGATACTTGAGAGAAAAGAATATGAAATACAACCCAAAACACTATATTCAAAAAACCTGCTTTCCCACATTGTCCAGAATACCGTGTTGGGATTTCATGATGTTTCCCAAGTACATTTTTTTCCAGCACAAAAGACTGTATGGATTGTGTTTCCTGACAGGATCATGTCTGAGGCATTTGAACTTAACGTTGTTCTGCTTGGCACGTGGGATCGTGTTGTAAAAGAAGAGACACAAATGTGTGGCACATAGGTCTACTTGGGAGGGAATTTGAAGTGGAAAAGAGATGAGTCTTCTATACTGTGAGTGAGACGCGAGAGGCCTGTTTCAAAATTGCACAAACAAGAATTAGTAGGTGGCCTGGTAGATGCAGGACTGCATTCACTAGAAGGAATTTTTGCACAAAGAGCTTGTATTCTTCACTCACCCCAGTTTAATTCTAGGTACAAGATTTTCCAGAAATATAGATGATCTACAGGATCTTAAATTTGTCCATGACAACTGTAAGATCCAACACCTAGGAGGGGCCATCGAGTGTCACTCCCAGCTGCTCCTTCAGAACGCCATGGTTCTCCAGTGGTTCTGTGTAGGAGGTGGATAGCTTGGGTAGTCTACAGAATCTCCTACCACTCTAAATGTCCTTATGGGTGGCCAACTAAGTTAAGTTTACACTGTTTTTTTTTTCTGAACACTGCCACCAGGGAATAAAAATCTTCAAAGGCTTCCCAGGGTGGACATACTGAACTGAGCACACCAAAACAGAGGCACACAGAATCACTACATTTCATCTGAAATCCTGGAGCTAGCATTGATCAAGCTATTAACACTTTATCTGTTTCTTACGGTTGTGATTAAGAGCTGTTCACATGATAACAGGGAAGCAGATGTCATGGCTACAGAAGGAAAGCTCGGTGATGACAACCATAACCACAGAAGAGTTCTGTGCACTGCCCAGTCGTAGCCTGGTGCTTGTTTCCTTCAGCAGCAAAAATCTGGTTTAGCTGCTCATCAGCGAAAACACACTAGAGCTAGACAGCGTGATCCAAAAACAAAAAACCAAAGGGGTATTTTTTAACCTCAGTTTCTTCTGCTTTATCACATACATAACCACAGCGCATTTTTGCATCTTCTTTGCAGGTTCCCAGGAGAGCAGCTGCTTTAGTGTAGTGTAAGCTTTCTTACTATCCTGGTACTTTTGGCTTTTCTCTTTACATCTCTCTTTTCTTTCAGGGCAACATCCTTTCAGCATGTTATGAAGTTACTGACTTATTTGAATACTTTTTAGCAGACAGTTTAGAACAAATCTGAATCTTGGGTCATCTCTTAAGCTTGATTTTGTTTTCCTGGCTATAGTTTGATGATTTCTGATGTTTTTCTCTTCAGGAAAAATATACTAACCACAGGGAATTATTACTAGGAATGCCAGGTTGCTAGTTTTGGAGGCTTTAAAGATCAGATTTTATCAATCAGAGGCCTCACGGTGCATAGCGCGTTTGGATATCTCCACAGTTGTACGGTTATGTTAAATAACTCCAAATATGTGTATAAAATGTTGCATTTCAGAGTTTATTTTTGAGGTCTCCTTATCTTATATGTGACGCCATACAATTCCAAGAAAATAATCTCTCTTTATAATATGAAAGATGTTGCTAGTATGTGGGCAGTAAAACTCTGTTCACAGTTTGAATAATTCGTTCAAATAACACCATACCTTCAGATTTGGCTGAACGCACCCAATTCCTTGTTTTGGTGTGCCTCAGCTAGATCCCTGTGTGTGCAAATGACAGGTTTTATACAGAGTCACCTCATCTCTAGCTAACCTGACAATTGTCTGTGTTACCATGAAAAGTCAATTTTGCCTGAGGGCCATTTTGAACAATTCTGAAAATGTGTTCCTTTGTTGTACCAGCCCCTCAGGCTGACTTGTCACCACAACATGGCTGCTGTTAAGACACAGAGAAGATTTGCTCTTTGCTCCATCAACTACTTGGGGATTCCCTATGAGTAGCAGCTTCCCGAGTGCCAGAAATCTGTTTTACTAATCCTACAAAGCCGTCTGCGTTGCAGGGTCTCATGTGACAGTGTGACCAAGAGAATATGGCAGTGTATGGATATGTGTGTATATATTGAATATTCAGTAAATATATAGGTGCAAGTGCAAGGTTCCTCCAAAAAAAGAGGCAAAGAACTAGACTGGCCTGCTGCTGACTGTGAGCATATGGACAGCTCATGCTGTCCACACACTGCTCCTGCTTCTGCGGCACGCTTAGTTCACGGGCAGTCCTTTGTGTTGATAACTGTGGTTTACATACAGTCGAGGCAGGGACAGCATTTGGTCATTACCTCTGCTACTCCGGTGAGGAATTTCAGGACCAAATTTAGTGCACTAGTACACTGGTCAAAGAACGAGCTAATGAACTGTGCCTCCCGTGTGTGTCCAGTTGTGCAGCCTGTGCTGAATTTAGTTGTCAGCTGTGCTGAAATTCTCCATGCTTTCTAGTAACTAAGGAAATGTTTATTTTTGCCCAAAGTATATTGGAACCAAAATATACCTCGGATACATTATTTCAAAGAGGGCACTGTTACCATTCATTTGTGCAATCTGTAAATGGACAGGAGAGAGGCACAGGCAGGGTTTATGGTCACGATTCCAGCTGATTCAGTGGCTGAAACAGTTTGTCGTGAGTGCTTACCCCAGGTGTATGGGCAGTCTGGACATATGTATAATTCAGTGGTGTCCTATTTTGAGCTGTCAGTATAGAGCAGGATGAGGCTCTCTGAATGACTTGGTGCTGAAAAAAGCTGCCATATTGGGGTTTTAGTTCATTTTATTTTTAATCTTCATGGAATCTGTCTCTGAATTCATACTAGGATATTTTCTCCTGTCTACTTTTTTTTTTTTTTTTTTTTTTAATTTGGTCCATCTCTGCCTAATTTTCCAGTAAATACAAGTAAAATTGTCAGTTACATTACCTCAGATAAGTTCTACTCAATGTCTTTGAGGAAGTTTGTTTTCCAATTTCACATTAAACCTTAGCTTTGCAATTAAAAGCCGGATTAAATAAGCACACAAAAAGACATATACTGCCTCAATCCAAGGCATATACTGCCTCAATCCATATACTGCCTCAATCCTATTTAAGTTGATATATCTAACGGATGTTAATAGTATTACACATACATCTAAATTTATTCCTAAAAAAAAAACTAGATGAAACCTGGAAAATTGTAGAATCATTTGAGAATGCACTCTTCTGATGTTTAAGCCACAAGAAATTTCACCTGTTAGCCTGAAGACTGTTACCTTAATTCTATCCACGTTTCAATATGTAACCTAAATGTCAATTAAATATGCACTGCATTTTTAAGAGTATTTCCTTGAATGCTTTTTGTGACCTCATTTTTCTTTCTTTGAGAAGAAATGTCAGTCTCGGTCATGAATATCATACAAATATTCCCAGAATTCATACTACCTGGAAAAACAAAAAGAAAAAAGAAAAAGAAAGAGAAAAATAAAAGAAAGAAAAAGAAAAGCTACTAAGAAGCTCACTTTTGCCATACCTAACAAAAGATTTTGGGTTGGATCATCAGCTAGATCACCATAAAGTTGCTTGACTGATACTAAGGAAACTGTGCCAATTTACACCTTCTAAGGGTCATCCATTGCATTTTCATGATTTTCTGTTGTCTATTGCGTATTCATATTGGATGTAGAAACACTAACTTCTGTAACTTTTTTGTAAGTCATATTTCAAGCCTGTGTTCATTTAATTTACTGTTTCTTGCTCTCCCTCCTTTAACTTTTTCCTTTAGCACTCCAAATATCCCTGGGTACACTGGCAAAGTTCATTGGACAGCAACTCACCCAGCCAATTCTAATGTTCCACCAACAACCCCATCAATAATTGCACAAATGCAGGGGTAAGTATGATGTATAGTTTTCAGTTTATTCAGAAAGATTACAGGAAAAATCCTAATTTTATTAATTAAATAACAATTAAATATTAAGCATGACATTTCCTTGGCTTAAAAGATACACAGCAGTGGGCATTGCGTATCTGCACATGCAAAATCAGCTTATGATTTTAGGATTTTTCTGGCACTTTGTCATAAATTATGATTTATAAAATGTGGATTATTCCTACACTGTTAAATCTCCCCTCTAGCCACAGTGGCAAAATCACGACTTAAGTGATCATATTTTTGATTAAGCCCCATGTGTTTTGAGAGAGTCCCACATATGTCAAAGTCGAAATATGCCAGAGGAAAATGGTGGTATTCCAAAATGGTGTTGGCAAACCCTTGCAAAATGGGTATTTGCTGTACAGAAAACAGTTGTTAAAGTGGGTGGATTTACTCCAAATGCAGTGAGAGGGAAAGCATGCCATGGCCCCACACTGATGCAGCCCCTCTGAGCAGGAAAATCGTAGCCCCTCGTCTCTACTATGGCTACCTAAGGAACTGATTTAATGATCATTATTCTTTCTTGCTTTTCCATGCAGGGCTTGTTAACACTCCAAGCCACATTTTAAAAGTATTTAGATGACCTGTTAATTTCAAAGGAGCTGGACACTTCAGGAGAGCTGAAAAGTCACTTTTCCTTGTTAGTGCGAAGAACTTCAGAAATGAGCATAGCTTTAAGCTTGAGAGTAGCTTAAAAACTACTTTTTTTCCTCTCCTTTGTGTTTTTGTCCTTTCTCTTAAATGCTGGTTTCTTGTTTTTCAGAGTGATCTAGGACACTGATTCCACATATTCCTGAGACATTTTTTCTTCCATTAAATTGCCTAATTGGCTTTAGAATTCTGTTCACAACTCATCCCGCTTCTTTTTCAACACTTCCCATGAAGAATGTCCAGAAATGGCTCAAGAAGTTTTAGGGAACACACTGGCTTTTAAAGTGTTTCATCACTGAGCAAAATGCACTGACTTCCATATCTGCTCTCCACCGTCCTTCTACCTCTGCTCTCTATCTCTTGTGGTTATACTTAGAAAAGAGGCTTTAACCTCTAGTCTCAGTCTGTTGGTGACACAGAGTGAAAATACACAACAGGGTTTTGAGGTTCTGTAGGCTAATAAAGCTGAGAAGCAGAGAAGCCTCATGCAGACTAACTTGCTTCTAAATGTCACATACAAAGGGAAAAAAACAAATGCATCTTAGCAGAGATCACTGGCAGCCTTCAGACAGATACAGGATCAAGCGTGAAAAGGTGTGATCTAAGAAAGGAAAACACATCTGTTGCTTCCTTTTACTTTCTACAGGCATTTGTGTGGGTGCAGTTTGTAGTGGATGAATTTTCTTAATTTTGTAGTGGATAATAAGAATAGGAGTTTTCTTGTGTGCTAATGGAGCCTTTCTAGAACAATGACAGAATCCTCTGACTGTTTTTTTTTTGAAGAAGAAGAGGGTATAGGAAACAGGTAGAGGGTATAATCACACCAAAAAACTGTACACCAGATTTTACTGCCTTTTTTTCAGAGTTGAGTGATAGGTGTCCCTGAAGGTAGTACCACTGGTTTTCAGATGGTAACAGTCCTATTTGACTTTCACTTGGACACCTTATGGGGTAGGAGAGTATTTACTGAATTAGGATTGAGGGTCATTGCCCTTTGTGGATCTGTTATATAAAAATATTATGGGTACTGAGAGTTTCTCTCCATAGCATTAGTGATGTCCACAAAGGAGGAGTTCTTAATGCTTGATTCCTCCTCTTTGCCAATCAGTGAAAAACATCCTGCTCATTTCAGCAGTCAGAGACTGAACTGGAATGAAGTGGGAAGATGAAGAGAGCTTAGAGAGGTTATTTTTCAAATTTGAGACTCAGACTATTCGAATTCACCTCCACATGCTTTTCACATGGGAGGTTTTCTCATTCTTACTGTTTTTAAAATGGCGACCTGTTTGTTTTCTCTCTGTTTGATCATCTCAAGCTATGATTTTAATAATTTACCAGAAAGTAGCTAGAGGTTCTGCCTGTTGGATATTTCTGAAGCTGCTTCATCTGACTTATCTACAAAATATGTCCAGTCTCCTGAAGACAATTATGGATATCAGACGGAGCCTCTGCTCTCCTACTAACATGATCTAATAAATGTTCCTGTCAAAAGGATCAGCAGTGTTAGATAGACCAGGCAGCACACAGCCACTTCTGCCCTGTATTTCTATTGCATGGAGTTTCAGCAGTATGTGGAGCAAAATCATTTATACCTATTATAAGGTTTCAACAGGATTGTATAGGATATAGCAGATATCCAGTTTCTTTGTCTTTGACTATAAATGGTATTTTTATAAGTCAGACTTTATTGCTGTATTTTTATTTTATTTATATTTCTAGGTGATCCCAAGTGAGAAAATAAGGTTTCAAAGTCATTTAGTGCAGTTAAATTCTGGGAACACTATCTAGCTTTTACAGGGGACAGAATGTATTATGTTTTGTTTCATATTTTTTGTTTAAATGAACTGTCTATTGGTACCCAAAAAATACATATTTGAGTCGCCAGTAGTATAAAAATGTCATGGTCTCATTAATATAATGGTCTCATTAATATAATACTGAATTTAGTTTGGTTTTAGAGACAAGGATGGCAAACTTTCAGTAAGGTGCTTTGAGGACCTTCAGAGATACGGGAGATTTCAAGAAGGAACATAAGGACGAAAGAAAATCAATGTCTTTTCGAGACTGAGTAGTGCCTTGGGTGCCGGACATAGTCAGCACTCATGGCAACTTTCCAGACTGCATGCAGGTTAATGCCTTTTTTACAGCTGTGGTAGAGATTTGTCTTTCAGCACATGTTAGATGCATCCAGAGACTGAGATTTAAAGCTTTTATAAAGAATTTCCCACAGCAGTGGAAGTCCTTATACAATTGAATATTGTACATTGTTAATATTATCTGAGACCAATGGGCATGAAGAATGAAGTGAGGGGGATGAAAGGGTGGATGTTTAGAAATATAATAATAATGCAATTTAAATTTTAAATCTTTTTTTTCTGTCTTTTTGTAACTGCAGATACATAGCAGAACATGGACACTCAACTCAATACAATCACCAGAGTCCTTTCTCCCAAATGCTTACTCCAGTTAGTCCTCAGAACTCTTTCAAAAAGATACCACAACAAACTATTAAAGTTTAAGAAGCATCAGCCTCGGTGTTGGAAAGTTAGGAGGAAGGAAATGTGTGGAGATGTATGGATATTTAAAATTTTAAGTAACAAAAATAAAATAATGTAGAAGTGGTTGGTCTGCGTAGTCCTTATTACATTGGGCTCATATGTATGACTTGCTAGCATTCATAGTTAAAAACTAACAACAGGAGAAACAAGGCAAGTCTTAAATCTAAGGCAGAACACTTGCTCTCATCTTACTGGATTGCTGTGGTAATCAAGATAGAAAATGATGCTATAGGAATTATATCAATTAACATAAATGTTTGTAGTATATGTATACAAACAAGTGTATTGATTGCTATTTTTAGTAAGAAAAACATTATAGAGCAACAGTACTTCTCTACTAGCTGTCCTAAGTGTGGCTTGCAAAGATGGTTGAGTCACACAGTGAGATTTTAAAACCTGCCAGTTCTGTCTCTCTGTGCAGCAGTAAATAAAAGGAGTCAGGTTATGATCTCTAGTCTGGGGCTTAATTGATATTATATGTGGCTTGCTTACATGCTTTAATGTTCTCTTGAAAACAGTTAAACATGAAGGACCAAGGGCCAATACTCAAGCCTGTGCCTTAGACCTTCTATTTTCTGTTGCATTGGTATAAACAGCATGAGCAAGTTGCATCTGTGAGAGGGAAGACCAAATGCAACTTTCAGTTCAGGGAGATGTAGTCTGCTCCGTGGGCCAAAATAGTTCAAATTGCTCATCTGAATTTAGGCTGCCTGAGAACTTGCTCTAGATTTTGTGTCTTAGGGTCTCTGGTATTAACCAAATCATCTGTATTTCTACTCAGTTGTCTTGTTTGTTTTTTGTTTGTTTGTTTTCCAAAACAGACTTGTGAGGGATACTATAAATGCAACCTATTTGTGAGATATAATTGCCCCATAACCAATTAAGGGCTGTCTGTGAATGATTATAAATATACCAATGGTTACAGGTCTTTCCAAGGTCCATTCAAGAGTAGAATGACACTCTTAGGAAATGCTGGAGTGTAGGGAATATAAATCACAGAACTGGGAGATGGCAATTCCATGAGAAATCCATCTGTGATCTCACAGTCCAACATCTTTACGACTAGCTCCCACAGACTAGACCCTCAACAACTGTAATGGGAACTGAACATCTAAATCTCAGGCACAAGGGATATACCTGCCCCTGAGGTACGCAAGATTACAGCTAAGCACTGATGCTAAGGTATACAAATTTTCTTGATAAAACTGTAACAGATGGTGGACCCTAAAGAAAGATGACAATTCTTGAAATGTCAACACAGCAACCTTATCTTTTTTAGCTGTCTATGTTTTCATCATGCACAAATCCCTGATACTAGATTTTTTAAAGAGATGCCAAAATTGCTCTTGTCCAATGTTTGCTCTGTATGCATGCGAGAGCACATGCAACAGCACATGCAGGAAGCATGTACCCTGCCTCTCCCTTTCCTGCTTATCCATGTTAGAGCTGCACATGTACATAAGTCGGTGAATATTCAGATAAAAACACAGTCCCTTTTGTAAAATTGCCCTATTATGCTGTACTGAATTATTATGTACCATATAGAAATATCTGCAGGTTTGTGACTATGGTGCTCTATGCTTGAGAAAGATTCAAATCTTCCAGAACCCCAACTCTGCAGTGCAGATGGAATGATCCCACTTTGGGTCAGAATGTAGGAGCTGGCTTTGTGCAATGCAGTTCAGCATCACAGGCTATATCTTGAAGAGAAATTTAAATTCCATTCAAACGAGCAGTTGAAAACCGATACATTTCACACCAGCAGTGGGCGGAGAGCACTAACTGTAAAGAGAGATGCGATTGCTTGAGTACGTTCAGATGGGATGTTTAGCTCATCTGTGCTTTATGTAATAAAACATTTTACATGGGGCATCATTAAAGCACAGTAATCTAAAGAGATGGAAGCTGTGTTTTAAATGGGACGGGTCCTCAGCTGCAAAACCCAGCATAGTTTCCTCTGACTTTTCAGATTAGGTAAGATTCGGTATCTCCACATTTAAAGTGTGAGAAGTCTCTTAGATGGACCAAAATTGTAAAAAAAATAAAAACTTGTTTTACACTTCTCTGTACTTCTAGATCAAGCTGAGGAAACATTAAAAAATAAATAAAAATAAGGAGGAGGAAAAGTATTTTTAAAAGTCAGCTTCTAGTTACTTTCAGTTTCTTTGAGACTTTAGCACAGAGTTCCTGGGCTTAAACAGCAAATGGAAGAGAAATACTTGTATCTAAATCATGAGTTACTCATTTAACTTAAACTAATTAAAAACATAAAAAGTATGCTTGAAATCTGTTTTTCTCCTAATGAAGTTGTTACAATTTTAGCAAAGTCCATATTTTGATCATAAAATTACAGGACTATGTTCCTTGAAACCACAAACGGAAAATTTTCACATACTGAACCAGAAGATTTTTCAGAAGTAAGAATTAAAAGTAATAATGTGACACATTCAATATAAGGCCTATTCTTGTGTGCACTGACTGCATTGCTACTGTTAGCAATGACTGCAGGGGACTCCTCACATGTCAATTCTAGAAATAGCACCAGTTGATTTAATCTGATCCTTTCTAGATTCTTGTGGTTCGTGGCATGGTGAGCTGGGTATTGTTGTTTTAAAAGATTCTGACTCTTCCATGCTATGCTTGCAAGAAGGGAAAAAAAAAGAAAAAAAGAAAACTAACATGTCCCTTCAGCTGTTACTTCGGCACATGCTATAAAGTATATGAAAGAGAATTGCTGTTAAGGAATCTTAGTTTTGCGCCCAGTTGGAACTCGGTGAACAACTACTGTACTTAATGGGACAATTTCTGATTTACACGTTAAATACTTTGTTGAATCATAAATGCTCTTAATCTATACATGGCGTTCATTTTTTTCATCAAGCAGTGAAATTTAAAGTCATTAAAAATCATTTTGGAATCTTTTAGTTACAACACTGACACCTAGACGAACAGAAACAGAGTTGGCTTCCGGTGTGTAGTAAAACCACTGAAAAACAGTGCTGCACAGAGAGAAATGGTTTCCTGGCGAGAATTTAGTTGGTTTTCTTCCTGAAATGATCTTCCGAAGCACATCATTTATGCCACACAATATAGTCGCTACATTTGTAGCTTGTTTCACAGAATTTCCTTTTTAACAAGCTAGTTTTAGAAGAGAATTGATCCGAATGCATTTTGTATGAAGTAATTGTTAGCATTGTGACAATGCTTTTATCAGTAAAACTTCAATGTACACAGTAAATAAACATGTCTTACATTATTCTGTTTGTTTCTAAACATCCCTAAACAATATCTATATTTCTTGTATGCACATAACTATTAAAAGCTACATTTTTTTGCACTATGCTGAATGGATTGTTCATAAGAAACATTTTGTCATGGAAAAATGTGCTACAGTAGAACAATTATCATAACTCTGGCTAAAGTTTAAATTCTTTTTTAGAATACATTCTCTTCTCCCTTCTTTCAAGTCAAGGATCAGAAATATGCATTTTTTAAAAAGTATTTTCCTTTGGTTTGTTATTTTATTCCTAATGCTTCTCATCTGCCATCTAGTAAAGGTCATAGAAATATTAATGTACTTCCAAAGCAAGAAGACCAAAAAGCTGAGCTTTCAACGTAACTTAGAGTATGGTGATGCAAATTGCAAAAAATCAGTGGCCTGTATCCTCTCACAGAATTATTTAGTAATGAATATACGAAGTGAAAGAGAAATGTCTGTTGGGTAAACAGCACACATACACATGTGCATGGTAGGAAAATAATATGATATAAAAAGCTGTGTTGATTCTAGCCTGAAATCTTGAAAATGACTGGAGAAAATAAGGTACTTAAAGAGCAGAGAGAAATAAAAAGCATATCATAATTGTAAAATTTATTTGGTTTCACTGTAGCTGGAAGCATTATTATTTATTTAATAAAATGAATTAAATATCACGATTAAATAGACAGTTCATATTGCGTTGAAGTTATCTGGGAGCTGAAATATCCTTTACTGGGAAAAGCCTGGGGGTATAAAGGAGAAGAAAGGTCTGAGGGTTCCCCTTCAGCTGGTGGCTAAAAGCTGATGGTTTGAGATGTGTGTTTCAGCTACTGCCGGCTTCTCCTTCCCCATGGGAATGCCAGACTCAAGGATTCTGTTGCATAGGGTGCAAAATGCTGTTTATGCCTTATCTCTGCTACCACTAAGATAATAATCAGGTTCCATCTTTAAACCAGTGGCAATGTGCGGCTCCCCGGTGTCATGCTGCAGGAAACAAATGTGTATGCGTAAATGCTATGCAAATTCATTAATTTAGGAGTTTGCCTTCAATTTCTTCAGCATTTGCACAACAGTAAAGCAAAATGAAGTATCTAGCACTTTCTAATAAAGATCTATAACACACATGAGTAGCAGTGAGAAGGAATTCAATGAAACTATTCATATGAATAAAATGCTGCTTGTGCAGCTTCTCTCATCTTTGATGTGGCCCTTTGATTCAAGAAATTATCCCTATTTAACAAAGTGCTTACAGACAAAGCTGAGCACAAGTGCTTTGCTGGCTCTGGTTTAGTACAGTATACACCTTGCTGGATACTCTGGTGTAAACCTTCTGACCTACATCAATGATGACTACCGAAAAAATAAAGATTACCTAAACTCGTTAATACCACTTAAACTAGATTACTGTTTCATTGCTGACAGGAAGGCTCATAATATGCAAATAGGGCAGTTTTTCAGTAAAGCAAGGATGTATTTATTAAATCCAGCTGCATGCTTCAACCAGAACCTTTGACTATTCAGTCAGTCTGCTATTTATAAATTTCTTATCTCTTAAAAATTAAGCTAAACTAGCAGGAACTCAATGCATTTTGAGAAAAAAAAAAAAAAAAGGCCAAAATATTCTATGCAAGGTGAAAGGAAATTCTCAGATGATAAAATTGTTTGCATCTTTCTAACATGTTTAGTTTCCTGATGAATGTCAGTCAATTAAGGAGGCAAACCCTAAGAGAGCAAAGAAGCCTAGTCCAGCTAAGCAGACAGGGATGAGGGAGTTAGGGCTTCCACGTTACCTATATCACTTCCCTTTGCTTCCATCTCCCTTCCCTTTTAATAGGGCAGTAAAAGCAGCCTCTTGCTCTTTACTTACTTAGGGAGCTCAAGAACGAAAAAGGACAAGACCTAAGTGAAGTTATTATTAATCTGTACTGAAATTAAAATGGAAACTGATTTCTTTTCTTGCAGGCTCCACATACCTCTTGCTATCTCTCTGTCTAAATCCAGCCTTAACCTGAAGAGCTTTTAGTGTGAGATTTCTCAGAACTTCCTAGGCTCATTTCCATATTTTTTGCTGACAGCCTTGTGTGGGACAATTAAATAATTTGGGTAAGCAGTCACCCCAATCAAAATATTTTCCAGTTAATTAGCAGATCAGATATCAGTGAAAAAAGCATATAATTGTATTAGCCACCATCAGTTTGACACAGTAAATAAGCTAGTATGTACACTTCTCAAATAATGATACAGTCAGTAGAGTGTAAATCTTACTAATTTGTACTTAAAATAATTAGAGGGGAAAAAAGAGCAATGACTGCAATAACTGAAGATTTCTTAGAAAGCAAGCAGCATCACATATGTAAGTGATTAAAAAAAAAATGAAATGTGAGCCTTGGTAAGACTGACTAAACTTGAAGGTAACAAGGTAGCTTGAAGTAAACTGTTTAGTTCGTCAGAGAAATGGGCAAGCTCCAAGCAAAATAATAAAAATAATGGAAGCAAATAAAAAAATGTAAAATCATTCATTGATGTCAATAGTTGTCAATTAGGCTGCAGCTTTCTAATGGCTATAAGCAGACCCATGGAGGAGCATAAGTGCCGAGAGGAGTGTTCAGATGGGATTTAATTGCTCAAATGCAAAACACAAATTATTTCTTCTTCCCATGACACATTACAAAAGTGTTACAGAATGCTGAGGTTCCCAATTGCCCAGAAGGGATGCTTTGACCTGAAAGTCCCCTAGATACTGCAGCTGCTTGCACACCAATGAATTAAAACAAACATTTTAAGGACCATTTCTGTGGGCCCAGAAACCTTGCAACAAAGCAAATAAAGGCAAGGTGGCTCAAAACAATCTATCCCCTGGGAATTAGGACAGGGTCTTGAGGAGAACAGATATGGGTAGGATTCACAACTGCAATGGGAATGATTGCTGTAGGTGTTGCAGAAGAACCACAGAGTCATTACAAGTGAAGAAGCTTGGAAAGGAGCCCTGTAAGTCATGTCAGCACAGTGCCCAAAATGAGGCCACCTGAGAAGGCAGAGCAGGCTGCTCAGGGGCTTGCCCAGTGAACTTCAAAAATCTCCAACAACAGAGATATCACTCTGCAGACAGTATCTTCCAGTGCTACCCAGCTCTCACTGCGAGAAGTTTTTCCTCATATTTTCTTTGTTGCAGCTCATGGCCATCACCATGTGTCATTTTGATTTGACCTCAGAGAAAAGTCTGGCTCTGCCTTTCTCTAACCACCACTTTGAGCAGTTAAGACTGCAATAACACTCCTCTCCTACAGACTCTTATTTTTGCTAAAGTTACCCAGTCCCTAAAGCAGAATTCACATGGGATTTAATTACCTAAATCTCTTATACAGGTATAGTCACTCTTGCATCACATGCTCCAGCCCCTCTGAACCATCTCAGTAGCCCTCCTCCGGGCTGTCTCCAGTTTGGCACTACTTCTGTCCAGTTTGGACAGAAGTCTCCCTTCTGTCCAGCTACTTTAGGACCACATCTGGCCCTGTTGAATCCGTTAGCCAGGAGACTATTGAACTTCCCCTATCCCATAGGGCAGAGGCAGTAAAAAGAGATTTCCTTTACATTAGTTATGCTTTGCTTCTTTCAAGTGGGCTAATGAAATATTGTGCTACTGTTCAGCCTTATTTGAAAAAAAAAAGAGGAAAAAAAAAAAGAAAATTTTCTAGAGAACTGAATAGCAAATAAAAGGTATCTAATGTGAGAGAGATGAGCACCCATCATATTTATAAAACTTTCCCAGGAAAGAAATCCTGTCAACTTTCAGAAGTTCCTCATCTATCCAGACATTTCAGTTAGAGCTGTGTTTTTGTGTATAATAAATTGCTTCTAGTTGGCTGAAAATCATTTTTTAGCTCTTATCTCTGTGATCGGTTACCTCTGCGGTTCTTTAATGGCCTTCACCTCATTATGCAACTAGTCATTAAAAGCTTAGTATCCAGTACAATGGTAGCTTATGTAAAGTGATCTATGAGAGCTTTATATAGGCTTACCAGCCGCAGCCTTAATTTTACTCATTCGTCTTAATTTTTTGTAATCATTTTTTGTAAAGAGGGTATAATGTCAGGCATGCTTCCCTGCTACTGACAGATCCAATCTAGCAGATAATTACCATAAGGAAATTGATGCTTTAGTGTGCAGGGGAGAATTTAATTTACTCAGACATCCTACAGTACAATGCATTCCAAAAGATATGAGGATTTAAGTTTTTAAGAAATTAAATTTCACTATTTAACATGATTACTTATGTTGAACATCATTAACTAGCTTTTTTTTTTTTTTTTTTTTTTAAACTGCTTGATATAATTACAAGAATGGTTATTTGGTCTAAAATCCAAAGTCATCTTTAAATAAGGGTTAAGGATCCATGAAGTAATAAAGAAGGTTGCATTCTTTCTCTCCACCTCTCCAACACCAGCCTTCCAGCAACAGCATTAAAAAAATCTATAGAGATTAACTGAGCCTATGCATTCTCTGAACTATAGAATTTTTCCAATGATGTTTTAATAGATCCTTTGTTATCAGCCTATTCCACTTCAATTCCATTGGTCGGGAAAGTCTCTTTAGTGGTATTCACAAATATGAGCTCCTTATAACATCTGAAAAATGATAGAATCATAAAGAAGTTGTTGAGATCCCAATTAAACAAGATGATTAACTTCCTTAAATTTAATTTTGGGCATTTGAGTACTTCCAGTGAAATCCATCGGATTCAGAATTACATTAATTTAATTTAATTAATATCTTTAAAACTATTTACTTTCCATGAGAAAACTTCCTATCTAACTTACAGCATTTATACCTGGCAAGAAGGACACATACAGCATGATCAGGAAAGTATAAAAGGTTGGGTTTATGAAAAAAAAAATGAAAATCCTGAAATATCTTTTTTTTTCTATCAAGTCCACCAGTTTACTTGCATTGCTCACTGAACTTCTTAATTCTGCCGCAATAGAATTAGGGCAATTGAATTTTGCATGCTTGCTTCTTACATTTTTGGAAGCTTTGCTAAACATTTTGAGATGACTTTTTTAATTTTCTGTTTGTTATGAAGTGTAGAGTAAGAGAGGGGAAAAAAACATGTCAGACTACCCAGTATTCTTAAATACTCTCTGAATATATCATTCTGGACTAAAATACCCCCTCTAAGGATAGGAACATGTGACACTTAAAACAGTGCTGCCCAGAACCTCGATCCACCTCCCATTAGGGACTCAGCCGGCACTGGGGGTCTTCGCTTTAGCAGGAACCAAGCAAAGCCCAGGGGCTCTCATACTTCACCAGAAGTCTATGAGCATTTCCAGGAGGGCCATGGAAGGCTTCTGATCAGAAAGTGTTTTCTCTTATTAGTCATTAAAAGATATTCAAACAGTGCTGAGGAATTATTTCAACAGGGGTAGAATAAGGCCAACCCTGAGTCCCACCAATAGTCTATGCTGTAAAACCAGTTTTGTAAAGAGTGTGCTTCTTGCATTTGCAGTCAAAACGCAGAGAAACTGTAAGTAGAAGGAAATTATTCCTTCTCAACAACATCCATCTCATTCAACATCATTTCCAAAATAATAAAAGGTAAAACCAAGCTATCTTTAATTACAGCTAGAGATATACAAGATAAAATGGAAAGAGCATAATGCCAGTGATGACATCAGCACTCACTTCAAAGTACTTGTTGTTAGAACCGCACTTACAAGAATGCCCCCAAAATGATGAAAAGAGTGAGTACATAACAGCGGAACATAGAGGCTGTAAAGCTGTGTGCTCCTACACAGCCCAAAACGACTGAAAATGACTTGAGTCAAGATCTTCTGCAGGTCACAGCTTACCTGAGAGCGAAGGTTAACGGGGAGGGAGGCAGCAAGAGGATGGCTGGGCAACTACAACAGATGTTGCTTGCTGCGACACGCTGCTTATTTTCCTTCAAAGAGAGTAGACCTGTTCATCCTGGAAAACTTTTATTCCCTTCAGCTTTCAAACATAACCAATTTTCTATTAGTCAAATTATTCTACAGAATTTCTTAGGGACTAGTGGGGGGGGGGGGGGGGGGGGGGGG
>JAWLRI010000162.1:371290-404031 GCA_034781795.1 Crypturellus tataupa
TGCAGGGGGGTTGGACTGGATGACCTCTTGAGGTCCCTTCCAACCTTGGGCATTCTATGATTCTATGATTCTATGATTCCTGTGTAGACACAGTGGGTGGCAATCTTCGAGAAACCCCATTTCCAAAGTCTCCAGTACAAACAGGAAAAACTCTATGGGCTCTCAGTGTTCATAATGCGCTTTCTGAACCATTTTGTGCCTTTTGTCCCTGTCTTAAACACACAGTTCATGCTACGCACTTGGCAAACTTGCAAATAATGTATCTTTAAAGAGTCCAGTGCATGTTTGCAAATATTCATACATATTTCTGCAAGATATGTGCATACACACACACACGTGTGTGTATGCATAAGTAAACATAGGAATAGAAATGTACACACACATACTGCAGCTCAGAGGTGTACCACAACCAAACCCAAACCAGCAACCGTAAACAAAGGAAATATTCCGCTGGCTTAGGAGGCTTCTTTTTGTGATGATTATTTTTAGTCTACATGAACATGTAGACATGTCATGTCTACAGCTGTGAAAAAAAAGATTTTTTTTTGTAAATTTTTGTAAAACTTTTGTAAATTTTTTTGTATTTTTTTATTCATATGGAGGAGCGTATTTTCCTCTTCCCTCACAGTCAGAGCAGAGTCTCACCTCCCGTTTCCAAAAAGACACCCAGAGCATTGCTCAGAGGCCGGGCATGGAAATTTTTAGCCCGCAGGGTGAAAGTTTGAGCAGGTGGGTGACGGAGAAGAGGAGGTTTAAGTGGAAATTATTACGCAACCTCAGCGGAGACACGTAGGGGGAGATTTCTGCCATGACAGACCCATTTATTTACTTTATTTTTTTTTTAACCCGGTGGATGCCCTTGCCCTCTGTAAATTTTGGCTGAAAGAGTGAGCAGTTGGGAGTGAGGCGTTGAACAGCCCTTTTTGCTTAGCGAGGGTTGGAGTGGAGCCTGGGTCGGCCGTCACAGGCCCCGCATGGGATTTCCCTGGCACAGCCCCAGGAGGGCTTTGGGCCCTGTGGGTTGACACAATATCACACATCAGGATATGGTTTGTGTTTTTATTTTCTTTATTTCCCGCTTCAAAAAAGGGGGTTAGACATAGTGTGACCGTGAGGCACCGAAAGGTTGTAGCTCAGGACCCCTCAGTGAGGCCTCTGCAAAATGGTGCCTGGGTCCTGGAGCACCCAAATGACTCCAAGCCACCTCCATGAGGCCACCATCATCTGCCACCCAACCCCATTTCAGCTCAGAGGCACCGGCCCGACATCTTCTTGCGGCTTTGGGGCCGCTGCTGGGGCCAGCACGGCTGTTCCCTTCTTCCCACCTCTTCCCAAGCAGCCAGTCACCAAGGAAGTTGTGGCGGGAGAGGCCAGAGATGGAGGGCATCCGTTGCACACAGATGTGAGGGTCCGGGATGCCATCGCACTCATCAGGGCTTCATCTCCCGGTAAGGTGAGCATGGTGGGGTCATCTCGGGAGTTTCATTCTGTCCAAGATGAGGCCATCTTGGGGGCTTCATCCCCTCCAAGATGGGCTCTATGCACGGACAGTCGCAGGTGTGACCTGTGCCCCTCCAAAGGCAAGGGGGACAACGGTGCCAGAAAGCGGGATAGAAGAGGGGGAAAGGCTTCATCCTCCAGAAGAGCCAGCCCAGAAAACGGCCATCTAGATAAGCCCCTTTTCTCTTATCTGGATTTTGCTAGGAAGGAATAGGCAAGGCAGCCCTCAGGCGGCTGCTGGGCTGCCTGAGGGAAGGGAGGTTTCTCTAGTCCAGCTGCAGAAAAGCAAGCACTGGACAAGCTGGAGATTGGGACCATTGCTGCTCTCCTCCGCCACCTTATCAGCACGGCCAGGCTGGCAGGCCTTCGTGCGCCATACCTCAGCTCCAGGAAAACCCCCCGGAGCGGGGAATTAGGCTTAGGGGAACTAGGAGGGAATTTGATGTGACCTTCTTCCCTGTTGTGTAATTAATTGTCTGCAAATTCCCTACCTGAGGAAAATACAGTAAGGGAAGATTGAGGTTCAGGGAAGGATGGGGAATGAGCACGCTGATGTTGTGGGAAAGATTGTAACTGAAGACAGGAGCCAATGCTGTTGGAAAATATAATGTCTGGAGGAAGAATTGGAGATCAGGATAAAATGTCTGGTATAAACAGAATAGTAAGAGAATGTAGGGTGCATAAGAGCTCAACAGACAGGTATGTGTTTTTCAGAAAAGAGAAACAAGAGTCTGTGTATAAATGGGTAGGAAAAGTTGGTTTATGGGGGCACTAGGTAAAATTTTTATTCTGCTAAGGTCAAAGGAAAAACTCCCATGGCTCTAAGTAAACAACCCTGGATTTGCAGAAGAAATAAGAACAACCATGGACTAATTTTGATGCTGCTTAAATCGTTGATATCCAACGGGTGTGGAGACAGGTCCATTCTAAACACCTAAAAATCACAGTGAAAATCTGAAAAACCACAAAGTAGATTTAAAAAATAAAATGAAATCCTCAAAATTGTCTGAAATTTCATGGAGATGATGAGAAAGAATATTCTAAATCTAGGAAACAAAACTGGAGGAAGATCTGGTACTGCTTGGTATGAATATCTACAATAAACAGTATGCTTAGTATTCTGAACTCTACAGGCAGTGGGCTATCTGATCCACCTTACTGTTTTTAAATAATGGATTTTTTCATGAAGCAAAGCAAAGGTTATTTTTGACTGAGAGTCTTTTCTTCCAGAAAAAGGCAGGTAGGAGTTGGAAAAAGAATTTCTCAGATGAAGTGTGTGACTAATATTGTAACGTAATGTAGCCTCACACCATCATGGCCAAAAGCCTTACCTCTTTATTGTCCAGAGATATAATTTAAAAATGATAATAAAGCCAGCTCCTCATGAGAACTCTGTCCTTGTCTAACATTCTTACATCTGATCAAATGTTCTGATTTGACTGCAACATGGCCAACCACCAGGAAGACTATTGCTGCTTTAATGGGCTTGGAAGAGCCTCAATTTTTATGGCAGCTAGACCAACTACCATGTCTACCTTGAAATGAAAGCCAAAGGTACAATTCCATAGTATGTTAACTAATGGTGTGAGTTAGGCTCTGCTGCACTGCCGGGTGAATAGTACGGTGCCAGTGTCCTGTAAGTTTAGTCTTTAATCTGCGTGTCCTGTTTTTCCACCTGGCAATAGAAGAACTTCCCAGTCTCAAGAAAGCTGCAAACTGAAATATCTTAAAGACTGAGATGGATAAAGGGGCTATCTAGGAGTATCAGGTGATACAGACTTCTCTCTCAGTATTGGATATTTTTGGAAAGAGTCTTATTGCTTCCTGAGGTTTTACTATCAAAATCTAGACTACAAGCTGTGGATAAATATGTGCTAGATAATGACTCATTGCAATTAGGTCCACAATGAGAAGAACACAAGTCATCAGTCATTTGTCTTTAGAAATGAGCATTTCTAGTTTCAAGATTACAAGAATAAGAACATTCAGGTTTCATTCTAGAACAGAGAGAACCACAGGAATGTAAAATAAATGAGAAAAAAGAAGATGTAATTAGCAATAACTCATCTGTCTTCATCTGACTATGAATAAATAATGTATTTGTGCAAAGAACAAATACTCAGGGTCATGCAGCTTCACAGGTGGCCTAATCTGACAGGGCTTCCCATGAAGCTACCTTGATTAGCACCATGCCGTTATATCTGAGCTATGCCAAATGATCTAGCTGATCATGGCCATGGCTAGGGAAGAGAGGTGTAAGGAAGATTTATTCCTATCGGCAGAATCAGCTGGGCCCAGAGCAAACACCGTGTGCGATCACAGCCCTACTCCTCACACCCTGCCTTTACTCCTTCGAGCTTGGGTAGCTGATACCACTACTGGGAAGGCAGTGCAGGCTCTGCTGGCTGTGGCTGTGCACACCTGTCTGGAGTCTCCGGTGCAGGCAGAGCACCAGATGCTGCTACTGCATTGGCGCTATCTAGGTTGGGTCAGCCTGTGCTCAAGGGCTGCATCTCCAACCACAAGCGTGGAGGTACCGTGCGAGTTGTTAGGAGAGCAGACCAGCCCCCTCATGCCAGCAGTGTCATGACGCTCATGTGGCTTCGTGTCAGCCGTTCCCCCAGTGCTGCCAGACCAAAGGGCAGAGCCTGCATTACGAAATCTCAGGTGTGCTGTGGAAGTATCAGCTCATCCAAACGAAGCTCATGCTGCAAGTTTGCTCCTGAGCAATCTGAGTGCTACAGAAATCTAAAACTTTGTTGCCTCATTGAGATCTGGCTTTCTTCTCTGTGTCATTTGTTCTTGAGTAAATCATATGAACGGACACTCTAGAGGATGAACTTTTTTCTTGACCTAGAGTTGGCTTCTGAATACAAGCTTCCTCCAACTGCTTCTCTTTTTAAGATCCCTTACACATCCTTTTAAGATCATCTTGGCATAAAATCAGAGTTTATAATGAATGGTGTAGTGTTTTATGCATAGAATAGGAATGAATGTGAAAAGGCTTAGTTAAAAGGTTCACAGACACATTTATCTGAGCACCTATCTAAATTTCTTTGGTAGAAATCTCATGAGAGTTTCATTACTTCCTTCTTTCCTTCTTCAAGCAGGCCTGTATATTTCTAGAAAAATCTTTCACACCATATTTTTGTATGTATGCTTCCTATTCAAAACAAAGAAGAAATCAGGCATAGATTACTTCTAGGTAAGTCTGTATACAGAAAAATTATTTGGCTTCCCTTTTTGGGGAAATCTCTGCTTTTGTTTAAAAGCACATGTTCTTTGAGCAAATAGCCACTTACATGTTAAAGGCTTCCTCTATACTTTATCCAGTAATTCCAGGAAGGGATGAGGTACATTTAAATGTTTATGTTAAACTTTAAAATATTGATAGATGGCTCTATGAATGAAAGTCATTGTCAGAATCACATCAACAACCTGAGCCACCTGCATTTTATCCTAGAAGTCTGTAATTCAGTTTGATCTCTTTCTTCGTGTTGATAATTTTTATAAATAAACAGAAGGAGAACTGAACAAAGAATACATTCCATTGCTTTCATACAGGGTATTTGATGTAGTTCTAGCAGATTCTACCACTGTGGACAAGCTTTTGTTCTTGGTTTCACCCAGAGAATCTTGATGCTCTGGATTTTTGATAGAGAGGTGACAGGTGTCTGTCTCTGGTACTGACCAACCTCTGCATAACAAATTTTTGAAATTATTACTCCAACAACAAGGAAAAAAGGGATAGAATGGAATCTTATCATTGAGATTTTAATTTTTTGTTGTTGTTGTTGAATAAAAAACAATCACATATATTATTTTTCGGTGTTTCCCACTGTCATTTGTTGCACTTACTACTTTGAAAAAAAAAAAGTGTTATTATTCAAGAGTTCTGTTTTATGAAATGAGAAGTCATATTTCCCTCTCCTGCATATTTTGACGTGCAGCCTTTGCCACACAAAGGCAGTTTTCAATATTGTGATTTTCCTGTCATTACCCCTCTCACCCAGTATAACAGCTGAATGTTACACTTACCGTAAAATAGAGAGGTTACTGTGCTGAGCATCATCATATTGAAGGATTAGGTATACCTATATAACACATGGTTTTTAGTGGTCTAATAGTTCCTTTGCTGTTGCAATGGAGGAAATTACTATATTCCGTGCTCAAAACATTCCTATAAAGTCAAGTGTGACTATCAACCGTACATTTATTTTTACAAAAGAAGCCTAGAAAATGTAGGTGTTCCCCTTACATCAGCTTATATCCTGTTGACAACTCAAGTGACACTAGGCCCATTTATTAGTTTCTAGTGGTTTAACTGACAATTTTTGGTCTCATAAAATGTACTATAAATACTACTCGTAGTACAGCTTCGCTGTTCAGTGGTACACCAAGTTTTCAGATAGCCGCGAATGCTGTTTCCCAATGGGAAATGTGGCATTTGGCAATAGCTTGCTCTAGTTTCCTTTGAGAGTATGAAGGAAAAGTTTTGCCAAAGGAATCCTTGAGTAAAAGGAAGTAACAAAAGATCCAAGACACAGGATTACTGAATGAATGCTAAAGTGCAAACTTTATTACAGCTTAAAAGTAGATAGAGTGATTGCATACTTTTACCTTTACAGGGAAATACATTTGTTCTTTCCATGCACTTGGTTGATGGGAAAATTACAGGGGATTGATTTCATGAGTCTGGAAACAAGCCTTAATGTTGAGAATGACTTCACAGTCTGAACTGTGAACTTATTTGGCAGTGAGGGTTTAAGAACCTCTTGCTCCCAGTGAAGTTAGTTCTGCCAGTGGTTTCAGCTTGAAGAGGGTTTGGCTCAGAAAGGACAGATTGTAAGATGGGCTGAATAAAGAAAGGATTTGTTTTTATCTGGAGCAGGAAAGTTCACAGGGAAAGAAGAAAGACTATATCTTGTGTATTCATTCCTCCTCAGTGCTCTGCAGAGCTATGTAGCTACTATATTGTCAAGAAAACCTAGGAAGTAAAGAATTGTAAAATGTAGACACATTTTTGCCAACACAAATTAGCACATTTACCACATTTTATCTCACTCTTTCTGTACCTACATTTACTATCTATCTTCCTCATCTACAGAAGATTTTATAATTGACCTTTTGTTTGTCTCTGCCTTGCTTCTAAAGGACACGAGGATTACAGGGCTGCGCTGTCAGTATCACTGCAGGCAGCATGAAAACTAGTTGGCAATTTTCAGTGAAAGCTTGATAAAGATCCCAATATCAAATTCCTACAAGCTTTTCTAGAGAAGTCATGCTTGGATAGAGAAATAAGCTCCAAATTAGTGCCTGAATTAAGAAAGTAGACAGAAATTGGCCACTATCTAGTCTAACAACAGAAGGCAGTTTGCTAGGAGTGTAGGATGTAAAGAACAGGGGATGCAGTTCCATAGCAAACAATGTTTTATATTCATGTAACATTTCTTTTTAAAGTAAATCTTTGTTTCTTTTTCATTATTTTTATGTCCTTTACACACCCTTTCCCCACCCCGCACCCTACCTGACCAAGATGAAGTTAGCAGTTTGGGTGGCCTTTGAATTTTTAACCATCACTTAGAAGAATGAATTCATATCTCATGTGAAGGTGCAAATGCAATGAACTGAAACAGTTAAATGCTGGTCTCAGAATAAGAAGTGAGACCACAAAACCATTTTTAAAGCCTCAGAATAATAGCCTCACTGCTGAAGCAAACAGAAAATATGTTGCCTGTGCAGATAAGGGAACCTTCGAGTACCTCTGAAATTGTGACTCAGCACACTGGAGTAGCTACTGTTTTACAAGAAACTGCTAATTGTATATTGAAGGTAAAAACACCCAAAATGTCATATATTTTCCTCCAGAAATATTTAGATGTTACTAGTGGTAATGATCATGAGTGAAGAATGGTTAAAAATGATTTTCGAAGAAAGCAAAGGATTTCTTGCTCTCCAAAGCTATTGACCAGTGTTAGAAATTACACACAACAGAGTCAAAGCCGATCATTGGTAATAAGAAAGTGCTGGAGAAAACTTGCTTGGGGCTGGATGTTGATCTCTTGCAGAGCGACAAGGAAAGTTGTAGGGATCATTCAAATCTTGAATGTAGTCCTGAAGAACCTTTAGAAGTAAATCAAAAAAGACAATTAAAAAGACAGGTTCAAAGCTATTCTTTCTGCTGTTTCATACTTCTCTAAAGCAAGCTGACTGGTTAGATTAATGATCTGCTTTTATATTTCTTCTTGGTAGTAAAGAAATGATGTATGTCCATGTAGAGACCCAGTGATTTCAGTAAATATCTATTCTGGTGTTTTCATGTGAGCTTAATACTTTCCCATCAAAAATAACTTCCTCAAAGTTAGAATTGTTCATATTTCCTAGCAATACCTGCACTAAACGCAAGGAAAGGCCAGTTAAGCAGTGATTAGTGCCCAGACAATCAGTCCCACTTGGTGTAATATTCAGCACCAGGCCCAGATCCCATGCAGGGTGAGCGATGCTGCAGTTCCAGCACAGGACCACCCATGCTGCAAGTTTCCAGTTGCTTTCACACACTCCCAAACTGACCCCTGGTTCAGTAACGTGAAATACAAAATATAGGCTTGCACAGTATGGACACAAAATGTGCCTAGTGGTTTTGAGTTCAGCAGCCCTTCTGGTACCAATGGTTTGGTTCCTGAATTTCACGTCTCCATATATAAATAGCCTTTCAGTAATTTTGGAGCTCTCCTGTGGCCTCCTTGTCTCTTACTAGAGAAATTAGAAGAATGGGATTGTATAGATGGTGACTACACATTTCTGGCCTTGTAGAGTTGAGAAGGGTAGTTTTTTCAAAACTAGTATATGTCCATGTGAGACATCTGCTATTCACTCTGCATACAAGGATGTGGCTTGTTCTAGTTTTCCACATAGCTTTAGAGTCATGAAATTATGAGTGTAAACTTGCTTTTACAGATAACTCTTTCGGTTAAACAACTTGAGGAATCTGAAGTAAAAGGCACAGGTTAAGCTAGTCTCAGCCTTCTCAATCTCTCAAGGAGAGAGCAGATGGCAAAAGTGTCCCATGTTCCCTCTCCGAGAGTTGAGTCAACAGTATTTTCCTTTCTTATAAGTTAAACCAAGGCAGGGTATGTGTGGAAACCATGAATAGACCCATTTGCGTATGTCACTCTGATTCTTTCTCTAGACCAATATTTGTGCTTTGTATGCAGGGGAAAACTCTCCTCAGCAAATCAGAGATGTGGATTCAGAGCTCTCTATCACTCTTTCTTCCCTGATGGGTTAATTAGTATGCAGCAAAAATAACTGCCTGGTTTATTTAAAGTACTTTTCATCAATGGATCTCAATATTCATTTTACAAATAGAGAAATTAAGGCATGAAGCCAAGATATGCCAAAACTCACTCATCTAAAGGCACTCAACACTGAAGGATCCTCTTTTTCTATTGAATTTTCTTTCCACATGCCCCTTAATTTTGACTTTGGAGCCCAGCACTTAAAGAGAAGTTGCATGTGTTGCGCATTCCTCAAGATTTGCACAAGCTAAAAATGAGAAATATCACAAAACTTTCCCATGATTATGTATGTGATAAAGATTTACTTAACTGTACAGCATCACAGAGCCCCAAATATGACACATAGTCACCTAATGCTCTCTAGGACCTATGTAAGCAGAGAAGAGTCTCTCTCTGCCATTTTGTAAGTCCCAGTGCTAGCTGTGCATGCACTCCCCTCTGTTTTTCATGGGGCTAAGCAATAGGTAAAGTAGTGGGAAATACTAAGATCCCTCATTCAAGCACTCAGGAGTCACAGGAATTATAGCTTTAAAAGTCAGTTTTAAATCTATAGCATGCAAGTTTATTTCTTTCTGAGATAGTGGAGGAAGAGATTGATTAGAAGACACATCATTGTTTGTTTGACATAACTTTTAAGAAAACTTATTAAGCACTGATTTTTGGGTCTGACCTCTGTCTAATTTCTCACAAGTAAAATGCCAGTAATGAGTTTTATTTCATCATCTCTTCCTATGACATATTTAGTCGTCTCACTTGTTTTTAATTTGCTTATCAGGTAGCACATCTGGTACTATCTCTTTAAATATTCGAGTTCTATCATGATTCTTGCAATGCTTTTATTTCTGCTAGCTTCCAGGAACTGGAACCCTATTTAAAACCTTTTTTTTTTTCTGTGTGCTTTGAAAAGATAGTTTTGTGGCTCCTGCACATTGCTTTTTTCTTTCTTTTTTTAAATCATATAAAGGCGCAGTACATTTTCTCCACTAGCAATTAGCTACCTGACATTTGCATTTCTCCTTGCCTTGAAAAAGCTTCTGCCTCTACTTCCTCCTCCAAGGTACTACCTTTTCTTGTCCCCAGGATGCACCTTCTCACCACATCTAGTAGCCCTGCGATCCAGCACAGGAGGCAGTGAAGGTACTATAGAAACAAGAGAAGCTGCTGTCAGCTTTGCAGTTGTGGAAAATCCCTTTACGGAGGGGAGTTCTCCATGGAGAACCTGCAAACACACACGACGTGCTCTGTGCTCCATAGACACTATTGGGTAATTTAGCTGGGTAGAGAAGACAACTTAACGTTGTCTCATTGGAATATGTGCTTAAAGAATAATACGGTGGCAACTGAGAACTTACTTACCTTGCTTAGCTGAGCTGACTTGGCAGATGCCTTACTGTTAGTTTTCCCTACTGTTTCATAGGGTCTTTATGTGACACTTATGCAGGCAAAAATGTGATGCAGCTCACAAAGAGTTTCCAGAATAAGAGTAATTGGGAGAGAGGGGGTGTATTTCCTGGAGATTAGTTGTAGTTGGTATGACTCAACCTGGATAAAATCAGCTTATAACAGGGTAGCTGACCATGATTTTGTAAAGAGAGTCTATTTTTGACCCAGAATACTACTTCATGGTTTGCACTTGCTTCTAGAGAAGACAGAACACTATTACAGTCAATGGCTGAAGGATAAGATTTTAAAGGATGAGTCTTCATAATTCGTGTGCAGTCTTGTATTTGTCACCTGCTTCACCTAAGTGATCACGTTAACATGCTTATACCTACAGTATAACTACCATATTCCTGGGACTCCTTGGCTTTCTCTCTGGTCTCTGGTCTGTAGTTTTGCTGGCCACAATTTTGTTTCCTGCCCCAGGAAACAAAACGGACTCCAAAATCTGGTTAAAAAAAAATGTGGATTTCTGTCACTAAAGTAAAATGGAGTAAAATGGAGGGGGGAAGGGATGAAAAATGAAAAACACAGTATGTGAAGAATGTGAAAAATCCAGAATTTTGCATTCTTTTATTAAAAAGCTGCTTTTCTTTTTTTAGTAGTTCCTTAAGAGAAAATCAATTTTGCCAGTGAGGACTGCTGTTGAGTGGTGCTGAGAGAATTAGTGTTTCAAGAATTGTTATTTTATATTATGCTCAGTGAGTCAAGCTTAAGGTATGTTCTAGAAAGTGACTTCCATTTTAGAACAACATGTTGTTTCTGTTGTAACTACCTGCTCCCTTTGTTGATAATAAAGCAATGTGTTCCTAAAGGCGCCTCCACTCACCTATAATGTACCAATAATGGTTCAAGTTTAATAGCTGTTCAGTATTTGAGGATGTGTCCAGAATTATTTACAGGAAAACTGCCAATGTTTAGGAAGAACAACTTTTTTCCTAAGGCAAGACTGAATGTGCTTCCTACCCAGAAGGGTCGAATGAATGTTCTTTTCTGCTACTCGCTGCCCACTCTGGTTCTGTGAGATGTTTAAGCACTTCTTTACTACATATAGTCGAGACTATTCTCTCCTGCCTAGGTTAGTGGGAGGTGCTGAAACCAAGATGGGGAGGAAATAAGGCATGCAGGAGTGAGCTGGGGCATCCTGAAACTGGGAGGCACTGCGAAGAGATGGGTAGTCAGGTCCAGCAAACCCATCAGTGGGAGTGCAAGGTCAAAGAAGGGATGCCAAAAAAAGCACTTGTGTGGAGGTGAGAGTGGGAGGTGTTTGCTTCAAGTGAGAAGCTTGAGCTGCATGAATGAAGCTGCAGGGAAAAGGTGGGTAGAGTAAGAGCAAGGGGGTAGAGGAAATGGTGAATCTGCAGTGCTGGAATGACCTAGAAAGAGTTACTTATTTCCACATGTGATGGTAAACCTCCCATGTACAACAGCTAAGTCACAGGTGGGATAATCCCTCTCTTTTATAGTAGGCCTTATTATTATTTACATATTTGATATTCCTGAACTTTGACAATCTTCTCTACCTCCTTTCTCTCCTCAGGCTGAAATCTCATAGTGAAGACACAAGAGCTTCACATGAATGCTTTTCTTTTTGAATAAGTTAGTTTAGTTTAGTTTAGTTCCTTTTTTTCTTTCCTTTTTTTTAAAGCAAAGTAACTTTTAATTAGCAAGCTTTCTACCCTCACTAAAGACTGACTCTTATTTGAACTGAGAATTTCCTAGCTTGAAGGGAAAGTGTACACAAACAAGTAGGAAGGAGTCTTTGCTCTGAGGATTTGGGCAACAGAGACACAAACTGTGCATTCACTTCTAGCAAAAATGGGTGGTGTGTTAATACATTTTAACTAAGGAGTTTGAAGTAAAGCTATTTTAAACAGTGAAGTTGCATTAAAAATCTAGCACAGATTTGAAAGAGAACTAGAATTTATTCTCAGTGTAGATAAGGAAGTGAAGCTGGATAGTTAACCCTGACCATGGAACGGAGGTTAAAGCCATTTCTATATAACGGTGATGTGTTATTCAAAAATAAATTCTTTTTCTCAGGTAGATTGTCTTCTGTGAGTAAGGAGTGTGTATCATCTTAATTTTACATGGGGAAATGCTTATGGTCGCAAAAGAAAAGCAAATTGAGGAATTGGACATGGATTTTCTTAGTGGAAGGACTTTTCCTCGCTTGTTTCCCATAGCATTACAGGAATGTTTGTGATCTTATAAGCAAACCAAGGCTACACAAAAAATCTTCTAACTAGGAAGATTTTTTGGAAGCTTTAAAGAGAGAAAACATGGAAAAATTATTATATTTTAAATATTATTTTTAAATGTTTATATTTAAGAAAAAAATATGTGATTAGTATATTAATATGGATGAAGTTTTTCTTTCTGTCCCAGTGGATGGAGAAAGTTTGTGTATCAAACAAAACATGAGGTTTTGGAATTAGAAAATAAAGATGGGAAAGAAGGGTGGAAAAGAGGAACTATTTCATTAAACTGCAATTTTCACTCTTTATTTGGCATCTATTTCATTATCTCCTATTTCCTGAATATAGCGTAATATCCTCTGTTTTCCTGTTACCCAAGCATTTTACAAAACGCATCTTGCATATCTACTGGCAATCATGGACAATTTGACATTCTCTGCTTGTTTTTACATCAATTCTTTTTCTACAAGCAGAATACATCTCTGTGAAAGGTGTGGTGAACTCCTCATCATCACTGACATACACGTTGAAGAACAGTGGATGTCTACAAGAAATTTTCAGACTATAGATCCATTTGTATATACTTGGAATGAACTAAATTCCTTAACTTTTTTCTTTTTTGAAGTCCCTAGGTATTCTGGGTGCCTCCTGGAACTGGCATGTGCTCTGCCGGTCACCTTGCCAGAGGGAAGGACTTTGTTCCAGCCTTTTCCCGGTGTTTATGACAGCAGGTTTGAGTAAGCTGCAAGGTCTCCTGCAATCCTTACTGTAGCTCCCACTATCTCATGACAAGCTAAACAGACCACTTGTGAGAAGAGACACTTTCCTTAGCTCACATCAGGCATGTTTCTCTACATAAATGTGAAGCATATCCATTTTTGAACACACTATTTTAAACCTCCTTCATACTGGATACCCAGTTTCCACCCCGACACATGTCCATCCCTGCCAGGGAGCACTTTGGCACTTCCACTACAGCCTTGCACCTGGGCAGTCTTCTTTCTGGTTTGTGTGATTCGTTCCATAACACATTTACTGGATGGTCATGAGTGAATTCTTTGTCAATCTCTGTCTGTTCTGCTAGCTCAGTTTCTTCTTTGGTTGTACTGAACTAATAACTATTAAAGATTTCTTTGCATTTTATTGGTCAGTAAGGATGAACTCGTTACCTGGAGTTTCTCTACTAAGGCTTGTTTCTTGTACTGTTTTAAAGAGTCTCTGTAATGTCTCCAAAGATGCTGAGTGGGGATCCGTGCTAGTGTTTTAAGGTAGCTAGAACCTATTCCCCTTTTTACTCTGTTTTTCAAATAAAAATAACAAAATCAAAATGTTGCATCTCTCCAAAGTGTTGAATTCTGCCAGTGGACAGCTACCCAATGCTTTTCAGACGTTAGTTCTGACACAAAACTGCTATGGAGATTGTTTAACTATATGTCAGCAGGCCCTGAGCTTCCAAGGATCACATTTCCTATGAAAATGGTTTAGAGGATTTAAATATGACTATCAAATGTTAGTACACAGTGAGCAAGAAGCTGATGTAACCATTCCCAGAGAATAGAAATGAATAAATACCTTCTCACATAATAAAAGATGTGATTAGATGTGTGAAATGCTTAAATAGAATGTAGGGAATGACTGACCTTGCCCATTTCTCAGGAAGAATGCTGGCAAAAAAAAAAAAAAAAGAGGGCTTTGTTGTATTCATAGATTATGATCTTGCATCATGTGTCACATAGTCAACTAGCAAACTCCGCTTTAAAGTGACTTTCTCATGTATGCATTTTTTAAAATACCATCTTGGGTAAAAGTCGTAACTAGACAATTTTGCCATGTTAAGGTTGTATAATTTGAGACTCAGATGAGGAGGAGTAATGCTAGGTGAGGGTGGTAGAGTTGGACTTCTAAGACTTCTATGTTCTACCATCACAACCTAGATAGCTTTGAAAGGTGAATCTTCCAGCCTTCAAAATCTCCATCAGTTCTAGAAGCAAGTAGACATGAGTCTGAAGTGATCAGGTCTAACAATAGACACGGAAGAACAAGAAATTCCTGATAATCAGAATACTCTGTCTCTTTGGCACCTCTTCCTCAGAAACATCTAGTGCTTTGAGGGGGTGGGAGCAGAAATGGTGTGGCAATAAGGGAATGGAGGAGCTCATCTTTAGTTGCACACGCTTCTTTTTTTTTACTGTTTTTCCATAAAAGTACACCAGCTGAGTGCCATGATAGGAATGCAGGAGTCCTGAACAAAATAATGTCTCCTGACCCTTTTGAACGGTGTAAGGCTGGATCTTTGGCCAGAGCATTTATTGTATTGAACAGTGAGCAGCTGCTGCTGACATACAATTGAGAACTGAAATCTATTAAGAGAAATAATTACTTTAGTTTCCAAGATGCTCCTGGAAATGAGATATAAATATCTCATTATAGTTTTACCTGTCAAAATACAGTATGTTCTAAACAATGATTAAAAATAAATAAATGAAAAAAAATGGCCAGAATTGCTCTTAAGGAAGGTGAGTTAGTCTTCTGGGTTTGCAGTGGAGAAAAAGAAGGAACAAACAATCCTCTTGAGGGGAGGGAGAATACTAATTGTATCCTGTTCTCTCAGTGAAGTGAGAGATGGAACACCTGTGCTCTGCTTCTCTGGAATAATGTTTGAGAATGTGTTTTTTCACCTGGACTATTTTTCCTTCAAAAGAGCAAAAAAAAAGTGGGGAGAGTAGAGGGAGAATCTGGATACCATTATTTTTCTGGTCTATCTCAATGGATGTGATGAAGACTGCTTTATTTTCTAAATGTATTCCAGATTAACTAATGCATTTAGGTTTTTTTATTATTATTCCTTTCTCATGTAGATGAAGCTGAGGGTCAACTTTTTTTCTGAATGGCAGAGCTGACAAACAGGGAGCACAGAAAAACAACACAGGTGAGGTCCTAAATACACAAAGTATCTGTCATATAAGTGTCACCTCAGTCACTTCCTAAATACTATCTAATGCTGGGAATCAGGACATTGGTTAAGAGGTTACTATTTCTGAGAATTCATCTCCTGCATTTTGTAGTTAAGAATGTCTTCCCTTTTTTTTTGTGCTTCACAACAAAGATTGTAACACTTGTAATCTCCCTTCTTGATATCCCTTTTAAGTGCGGTAGCAGGACTAATGATCTTCTCTCCGATAGTTCAGTTGAAAAAAAACACTTCTTATATGGCATCCAAGAACAGAACCAATCTTAGATAACGTTATAATTTCTAAATCAAAAGAAAATAGATGGCTTAGCAGTTTAGGCCTCACCACTTACCTAACCTTCCTGCCGCCTTCTCTTCCCTGCCCCTCCTGGTCCAAATGAGGAAGGACTGAGAACTGCAAGATTAAACTCCAAGTAACAAAAGACATTTCCAGAATTTTAATTTTGTTTGCACAGCTCTTACTTAAAAAGCATTATTTTTAAATGAAATTCCTACAGTGACTTCTTAGAGATCCTATCTTATCCTATCTTACACTGAGTGTTCACCTGGTTTTCTCCAGGAGTATGGATCACTCTCAGGTCTCCTGGTTGTGAGCTGAAATGAAGCCTACCGAGTGGTTTTGAAAAACAGATTTTTTTTTTCTTTTTTGCCTAGTAAAATGATGAGCACTGTCTTTCTATGGCCTCAATCAGGGCTTAAGATATAAAGGGAGAGTGTAGAATGGGCTTCTGCCTCACAAAGTTTCAGAACAGAGCACCAATACCTCTCCTACGCCATTCCAGTGCCTCAGGAGCTGCCAGTGAAGGTCAGGGAATAACCCCTGTGCCATCTTCCTCTCTACGGTGCCTCATGATATGGCACCAGCTGAACCACTGCCCTGCCAGAGAGCCTTTTGGGGGCTTCTGTACTATAAAGAGTAACTATGGAGCAAGGGAATTAACCTGCAACCTTGCTTAACACGAACAGACTCTCCAAAAAGAAATAAAGATGCAGGTAATGTCTGTATAGACCTGGTACAGTCTATATGCCTTACCTATATGACACAGGAAAAATACATCCTATTTTGGTGATGCTATGCTGAAGAAGGATGGTGATTACTCTTAGTTAGTAGCACAGCTTCTACCTTGAATGTCAGTGGACCTTCAGATTTGTGCCTTAGCTGTTTGTATCACAAGGCATAATTAAGTCGCTGAAAAGAAAAAAGAAATGTGGAGAATAAAAACTAGCACACTTCTGTGGACTCAGTTAGGAAATCTGCTTTGGTGACTGAAATATAAGGGGTTTCCACCAATACAGATAGATGAGAGATGAATGGCTCTGCTTTTTTTGAAAAAAATCCTTGGGGAAGTACCCTCCTTCTGTGAGTGAAATCAGCTTTGGTAACGATTAAGTGAGTCCAAGTCTAGGTAGCTTAAAAAAAGGTAGAAGATGGTTTGGAGTTTTGATAAGTTTCCCACTGTAGCAATGCCAAGGTCTCCTTTGTCTTAAAGAGTTTGATACAGGGAAAACCAAGAAGGAAAAATGTGCGAATGGATGTGGGAGGCTTGTCTTGACAGAGAAAACTGAAAGGAAACAAGGTCTTAACCTAGTGGCAGAAAGGTAACTTGGTGTCTCCCTGCTTTCTGGTTAGGATGAAACCCTGTTAACTCACCAAATATTAACCCTCCTGTGTGATTCTTCTGAATTTTATCTCTAAAGCTGGTTGAGCTCACTGCAAGGGCTCCTGCAGGGTTGAGGTGCTGGATCAGTTCATAGTGAAAGGTGTGGGTTATCAGTGTCTCATCATTTTGGGCCCTTCTGCAAAGACTTTAATGGTTGGAGACTATGAGCTGATGGGACAGTTTTCACCAGCACTTGACTAGGAACACTGACTGTTTTGAGTGCTGGAAGCAGAAAGCTCTAAATCCACCCTTGTACCTTGCAACCCTAATAGCAAAAAGGCAGCAATTTAGCTGGGAGCTAAAGAAGACTCGGTAACATCTGATATATGAGCAAGTGGGTCTATAGCTGCCGTGCATTATTACTGTTACAAAATGTAATAGCAATATTATATACACATAATAACAATAGTACATCTCTAAATGGCTGCAGACTGCCTCCTTTGACAGCTGTGGTAGAAAATGGATCACTGGATGGTCATGAAATGAATATTTTTCCTAATCAAAAAGGAGAGGTTTATTACCCTTATAATGACTTGTTTAGCAGTCACTTATTAATTTTTTTTTAGATTCATGAGTAATAAAATGGGCCTGTTTATTAAATAACATTTTAATTAGGAATCATTTTTAACATATGCCAAGTTCTTAATGTTTTTTCCTGTGCAATTACTTAGATGAATGCTTGTATCTTTGATAACTCCATTGACACCATTATCAAACTGCCTTCCCTGTTATACAGCGTGTTTAAAACAACCAGTTCCAGATGCCCTAGTCTTCCACAGCAGCTAATTTTTAACATATTGTATTCAAATTCAGATCTTGCTTATTTTACTAAATAGCACTTATATCCCCCCTAAATATACTGTGCATTTTCAAGTCATATGAATTCAAAGGTACTGTACTTCTTACTGATTTCTCTGGAAAATTTGTTCTTAAATATTTTTAAATGAATTTTCAGCTTTTCATTAAAACATACCTTAAAGGAAATGTTGATAAATTATCTTGCAAATGTTTGGATGTTATTTGGCCATCCATAAAACTTGCTTAAAATGTTATGAATGTTGCTGTAATGCTCAGTAAGTATTTCAAGTACTGATCTCAAGATAAAATAGTAATGAACATTTTCATGAAGCTTTCACAAAAGTTGCATTTTTTTGCTGATGCTTGCTGTTACTTTTGAATGAGTATCATGGGAGAGTTTGCTTACTCACAGACGAGATATTGTCAGGCTGTCTTCTCTTGTCCTAAGTTTGAAACTCTTGATCAGAGAGAAAAGATAACTCTTTATACACTAACATGATACATGAGTAAATTCAAACATGATGTCCTTGGTTGTGTTAATAGACCCCTATTGGGCCTTTACTATGCCTAATTTTTGGTAGAGGAATTAGGCTAATAAGACATGAATTCTGACAATCCATGCAATATAAGGAGTCCTTGTACGGTGTCATTGGTTTTGGTAAGCTTGTCAATAATTTGATTCTGTAAATGCAGCATTTGATTTTTTGAGGACTGGTCCGTGGATGAAATTGGTGACTTGTCTACATGTCTGTTAGTTTAAGCAACTTGCAAAAATGGAAGGTTTTTCTTTGTGCTACAGATTCTAATTCCTGAGGGTGCTTCCCTGTTTCTACTTGTTCTAGTTAGTCTTAAACTGTCAGTCTCACCATCCTATATGATCTTGCTCAAGTTCTTTCTGCTCAGAGTCACATACCTAGGCTGGCAGTAAAAGCTCTGGAGTCCTGACATTAGATTGGACCATAAATAAGTTTTTATCTTACCTTTTGCTTTGGTACTTCTCAGGTTTGATAGTTAACTTCTTCATTCTCCAACTATGGATTGTGATTCCACTTTCTGTCCCTGATTGCAAATTTAACTCGTATTATTAGGACTATTTATTCTCATCAAGTGGAGGTCCGTCATGCATATTCAGAGTAGAGTAAAAGGGAGAAACTATCCTCCTTTCCTACAGAAAGAAAAAATATCCTCTTGTTTGTCACTCACAGCAGATCAGATGGAATCAAGTCAAGGAAGCTATAGTTGAAATAAGCTGATTCTTATACCATGCGAGGGCCTGGCCCTCAGCAACACCCTTTCAAGCAAACAAGTAAATTCAAACAAACAAACCCAACATAATTTAAAAGTATGCCTTATTCACTGATATCAAAGCTCTGGTCTGGTTACATATTGATTAACGCTCTATTCTTTAACATCTACATTCATTGATAATCCATGGAGTTACCTTTACCCCATTGACTTATTTCATGACTTAAAATTTGATCTGTCCCACAGAACTTGATGAAAAATTCATTACCTTTAACAAGAGTAAATGTGATTTTTTTAATGAATTATTCTTTGGCTGAATTAAATACCTTTCCTGTAAGCAAGGTATTCAATGCCTTGAATATCTATTCATACATATATACTTTAATTATACTTGGGCTGCTCTTTTTTCTCTTTTCGTGACTAGCTTGGTTCTAGATTTGGAGTTGGCCCTGCTCTGAGTGCATGATGGACTGGATGACCTCCTGGATCACTTCCAACCTAAGTTACTCTATGATTCTATGACTCTCCAGCTCAAATTTTCACTGGCAACAAACATGTTTGAAGAAAATGCGGAACTTTTCAACTTCTTGGAAATGAATTTTCAGTATAAAACGGGGAGTATGTGGAACAGTATGAGAATATAAAAGGAAAGAGCCTGATTCTACTCTCAATGCAAGACACTATTCAAAGTATGCCTCAGAGGTTAATCCGCTTTAGTTTTAGGGAAGTACTTGCCCTTATTTGAGGGCAAAAGACACAGAGGGTTTGGGTGCCTTTGCTGAGCTCCTCAGAATGGGATTAGTCAAGGTCACTACACAAGGAGGAAAGCACCCTCCTTGTAGCACATCTGCTCATGTTGACCAGGGTAAGGACCTTGTTTCAGTCAGTCACATATATAACCCCATCCTGTAGGGAGACACAAGCTGGCACTTGAAATTCCCCTAAAATTTCCTTTGATAGTTTGGTATTGTGTTATGATCTCTGCCTTTTCTGACAAAACATAGCAGAAATGTCTTCTCTCCCCCTACTTCCTGCTCTCCTTAGTCACTTTTTTATCTAACAGCCCCTGTTTGAACCATAGGGTAGTAGACCTGGGTCCAAGTCACCCCCCTGTAAGGTGTTGATTTCACTGGAGGAAACATGAACTGAGGTTCTACCAGGTTGAGGGGCAGATGAGTCTTGGCTTGAGATTCTGATTTGTCCTGTTGAGGTCCCTAAACATCTAGCTGCCAGCTAAATGTCAGTTTAAGATCTTTTGTTCATCAGCTTCCTTGACAGTTGGATCTGAGGCTTGGACCCTGCTTGTATCTGAGCTTCTTCTTCCTCTCTGAAAAAGCCTTCTGATGAGCAGATTGTCTTATCATGACAACCTCAAGTCAACTGAGTGTTTGGAAACATTCTTCAGACAAGATAAGTTTCCTTTTTACAAGGAAAAAAAAAAGAAGAAGAAGAAAATGAGGAACAGTGGTCCTCTAAGGATCCGTAGAAGCTTTCTACTTGATCGGTTTTAAAGTCTTAGAGACTGCTACCATGCCTAGCTTTTCTGGTTTCAAGGACAGAGGTAAACAATGCTTGTCAAACTTGGCTCTTTGAAAAGCCACTAGCTCTTTCTGTGGTGATACCCCTCAGTTTCCATTGCACTGGCTTGTCCTATTTTAAATTTGTAATGAAAGAAAAAAAATTCTAAAGCTGGTAATCATGCGCCTTCCTTGTATAAAAACACATCTTGTTTTTATCATCAGTAACCTGTACTACACAAGAGCTCTGACACATACATTTCAGGATAGATTAGGAATTGCCTGCTGCATTTACATAACATTAAAATCACTGTCTAGATACACAAAATAAAATGAATACCTTCCTGATTCTCCAGTATGGGCTCGCATAAAAACGATTTTACCTTTTTTTTTTTCATGAATGCAATAGTCGCTTTATTTAGTAAGTTGGAAGAGAAGGATTTGATAGCTGAGTGAGAGGACACCTATGTAATTCATTTTTCTGGCAGCCTCGGACAGCATGCTTACTGTATTTACAAAAAAAAAAAAAAATGGGGGTGGGGAGGAGAGTGTTATGAAAAGAGTAGGGAGTGTGTGACAGCCTGGCCCTATCTGGCTCCCCATCATTCCTTGCAGCTGCCGGAAGCCAACCGCTCGTCTTTCCAAACCGCAGGCTCATGTGGGTAGTGATATGATTTCCTCTGTCTTCTGTTTTCTGTGTGTGCTTCAAGAAATGTAACTCCCAAAACTCCGCACAGCCAATTAATCAAGTCAGCGCTGGCCTCTCTCATCCTCCTGAAGTGATTCATGCGATCCTGGGAGAACCAGTTGGAGATTGCATCTTCTGCCCACGTGTAGCCTCCACCACTGTCCATGCTTCTCTTGTTTTCTTTGGGCTCTGTCCTTCATCTCAGTGCTAAATAGTGCCCTCACTAACTGAAGAAAGGAAGTGAAGTTCCTGCAATCTGTTTTCAGAGCAGTATAAAATCTTTACTGTTTGACTTTGAGAAATTCATTCACTTATTGCAGGAAAAAATGCAAAATCAAGATAAAATTTTTCTGAGTTTATCTTTTCTGTTCCCTATTTAAAATATTTTAAATACTGTCAGTATTCTATAAAGGCCAAGACAAGCAAGGCTGCAGTAACCACTTTTGAAGTAGATCCCTGTAAGGATTTCTTATGACTGGCAGTTCCATAAAGCTTATTTTTCAAATAGTCAACTCGTAGTCCATATGTAGTCTTTCCCATTGTCTCCTAAACATAAACTCTCAGATTTTTATGAATATAACAAACAAGTTGTTTGTTTTAATTTCAAGAAACAATTTTTCTTTCTTGTTTCAAAGCCACAGATGAGAATGTAGAAACAGTGGAGGAAAGAGTAGAATTCCTACTGCTTCTCTGAAGACAGGATTTCAATCCAACTGCTCAAAACTGGTCTCTGAGATGTTTGTAAAGTGTTTGTAAAGATTTCTGTATTTTGACATGGATTTTGGTGTGCAGCAGTAAATATTTATCCATTTGCATTATCTAGTTTTGTGAATTTAAGTAGCTCTTCTACTCACATTCATTCTTCATTGGCTCATGAAGTGTGTGTTTTGCTGGTGTGGTTTGTCCTTCCTAACACCAAGATAAGCCATTTTGTTAAATATTGTACCCCAGTATTTAATGTTTGTTATGATGAGATTTAATGGGGTGCAGTAGGACTCTATGTTGTTTCTAACTATCACTTAAAGGGACAACTCTCTCAAAGACATGTTTCTCATGTCTTTATCACACATATGACATATTCCATCTTTTAGATTCTATTCATTATAGACTGTAAGTGCTGCCTTAAATCAAGGTGTGTTGCATCTGTAGCTGACCCTTTATAAAGGAGAGGTCTTGGGCCTTTTCCTCAGAGGATGTGGGAACTAAGTTTTGTGGGCAGGGGAGAAGGCTTTTTTTTTTTTTTTTTAAGTCTACAAGAAATGAGGGAGCACTGAGAAACGATAAGACAATGCTGTCTAGCACAGAGGGAACATCCTTGGCATGCCCACAGCCTGCCAGCCCACAAGTCATCTGCCTAGGAGAGCATTAATCCTTAATGAAGGCATTGCCAGGATCCAGAGGATCTCCGGAGAGGTTCTCGGAGAGGGCAGCAGGGGGAGAAAGAACGGAGGTTATTCATTGAAAATGAAATTGCTTCATGGTGCAGATTTTCTTCACAAGCTCATCAAATTCTAGGGGTTGCCTTTGAGTTGGAATGAGGTGTGATAGACTAGAAAGGGCTTAGAAAGACCTAGTACACTTAGAGCTTTTTTTTTTCCCCCTTTTTTAGTTGATGGATAAGGAGTCATGGAGGTATCTAAGAAAAGAGCTAATATTTTGAAAATGGGCAGGTAGGGAAACTGAACGCTGTGGCATATTCTGAATGAACAAGATTGAAACTAGATAGCTTTTCAGAAATGCTGCATGTGGACTTGGAGAAATGTCCACAAAGACTTGTTAGAGAAGGTTGGCATTTCAGTTTGCACTGGAGGTGACAAATTTGGTTGATAAATCTGTTGGTAGTCATCACAGAGAACTGGTAGCTGAACTTGAAATTGCAAATGCACCTTCTCTTTTGGTGATTTGAAGGAGTGACGGAGAGGTAGGAGAGACCTAGGACAGAGCCCAATAGCTCTGTAGGTCTGACCAGATTTGACTGTGCTTTATTTCAGTGGAATAAAATGTGCAGAAACTAGATCAGAGAAGTTCGGGAGGAAACTGAATACAGGAAATCTTATCAGGGCTTGCAGGCAATACTCTCAATGTGTTTGGATGAGAAAGGGAAGTACAGGAGGTAACTGGACAGGCAAGCGAAGTTAAGGATGACAGAGACTGCTGCAGAACAGATCCAGGAACGGGGGAGATGTGAAGATTATACAGAATAATAGCAAAGGAAGAGAGAATGGGAAAGAATGGGAAGGAGATCAAAGTATGGTAAAGTGGATGGGTTACTGGAGAAACTGGAAGAATAACTGGAAAATAACTGAAAATTTCCTCTGGCTATGAGAGGGATAAAGGGGAGTTCCAGAACATGAGGAAGACACAGAGTGATGCTGCAGAGAGAGTAAAGGTTATACTGGGCCAATCGTTAATAGTTCCATCTTTGTAAGTTATAAACTGGAATAGCACAGAAAAAGTGTAATAAAAGGCATCCCTTAGTTTTTGCATTTTTCATTCATATAATAAAAACAAAAGTATTTATGTATGCAATATTAGTAATATTATGCACTTTGCTTTTTGAGAAACTTACAGCACTTTGGACAAAAAGTCAAAAATAGAAGTGGTCTATTGCTGCACCAGCATCAGAGCAGTTAAATAAAGTGCAATTCCTCCACAGCTTTCCCACTGTCTGGGGGTGCCGGCCATCCTCCCTCTTCCTACACTATCCTGGCTAAAAGCTGCAATTTAAGATGAAATTAGTGATAATAAGATTACTTAATAAGATTATAACTTAATTTGGCACATAGCAATCAATCAAAACTATAAAAAAATCCATTAATATCTTAAGTCACTTGGGGAATATGAATTTAAATATAGTAGCATATATGTATGAGATTAATTAGAAGGTATTTTCACCTGCTAGATATGGAAACAGAAAATTCAGGATTCCCATCCAAATGCAAACACAGTAGACAGCATCTCATTTTGGTTACATATTGTTGTAATAGGAGAGAAATGAAAAAAAAATTCAGTTCTTGCGAGGGTAAGAACAGTACTTTACTTAGTTATGCATTTATTTACAAGGTATGTTACTGTATAGATATGTTCATGAATCTCTTCACTTGCCTTAATTTAATCTTAACAATTTTAACAATCTTAAGTTGTTAAGTGTTTCATTAAAGTGTTTCATTATTTTTAAATTTAGAAATAGCAAAATGTGGCAGATTTTGCATGTGTATGAAGCCTATTTTTTTTCCTAATTCTTTGTGGGGAGATGTGAGAGAAGGATGAGGAGGGAGGACCAGGCAGAATAAGCTGGGGGTGTGGGGGTGTGTGGGGGGTGTGGTAATTTTAATAATAAAAGTGTATGGGGGAAGGGTTGTATATTTAAATATTCTTAACTCAGTTTCTCTATGCATTTTTCCTGAAGCATTACATTTTTCAAGCTGAGATCTGTTACTCCAAATTCTCACTTACGGTAAAGCAGACAAGTACCTTTGCAGCTGGCTAGTGTGGAGATTATATATGTGATTGCATCTCAGTTCAGGGCATGTTTGTTGTTGTTGTTGTTGTTGTTGTTGTTGTGTTAGGTGTTTAACTACTAACTATCTGTAGCATCAACCACAAGAACTATGAAATGGCAGAAAAAACCTTTTTGCAGTAAATAAAAATTGGAATAGGTATTTTCTGCATGTATTTGGCATAAATAAGGAGAAAAAAAAAGATGAAAATTCCTAGATTCTGAAAATGGCTATTTTCTGAAACAATGGGAAATGTTTCATCTCTCCTTTTACTCTTTCAAAATCAGCCAAACACTTAAGACAAAGCAATTTTTAAGATGCAGAGCTTGGGGATATGTAATCTCTAAATATGATTTCTTGAACAGTTGTACCTATTTCTTAAAAACACGTGTGGAGACATATTCCAAGAAATTAAAAATAATCAAGAAGAAGAGAGGGGTTTGTGGATATTGGCTACTTCAGTTGACTTCAATGAGTAGTATTCTCTGAATAGAATTTAAGGTCATATTTGTGGAAATTTAATTATTATATTAGTTCAGCAAATTTGAGTAATAGTATTTTCTGAACTGCATATACTCCATTCTGCATGTTCTGTTCTTTTTAAAAAAAAAAAAACTCTGACCACCCATAACTGTTGGAGGTAAACAACAGAAATGTTTCAATTTACTGCATATCCATTTTTATTCAATTATGAGCCAAACTTTTTGTCTATGTAACAATAAGTAGTTATTGATTTAAAAATATTGATTCAAAGGGAAAATACACAGTATGTGTTGATCAATATTTAACTTGTAGGACAAAACATCCTGATGTTCACTTCAGGGCATCAGTATATAAATATATATACATATATGCATATATATATGTGTACGCATATATGTATATTTATATTTCTGCATGTTTGTATCACTGGAATAAATTTTCACCTAACAGTATAAACTCACATAATGATTATTTTTCCACTCAAATATTAATCTCTAAAGGGAAGAAGGAATTAGAGGACCAGAAAAGGGATAATTGTTCACCCCCCTTGAGATAAACAATACTTTTCATTAAACTCAGCTGGTGCCTGACAAAAGCCATTGGATTGATTATATAATATATACATAATTCCTCCAAACATTCACAGTATTTACCTGCATCAAGGTAAAACTGGAAATGTAACCTTAAATATTTAAAGACATTTAAGTCCTTAACTTGTAATTAATTCTGTGTCAATGAACTTTACAAAAAGAAATTCTTTCCTTTTAACTTCTAAAGATATAGTATATTTAAGTTCCAAGAATACCATTAAAAATTCTAAACATTTTAAAAATCCAGGTTTTGCTGGTTCATAGACCAAGAGTTTCTTCCTGTTGGAATTCATTGGCATAGAACTAACCATAAATTATGTAAAGATAAGCTAATTATAGAGTAATGGGGCAGTTGTGGTACACATTCTTTTTCTCTGGCATTTCTGTTCTGTCCCATAATAGCTCTAACACTGGGTTAATCATTTTTTTTAATGTTTTCTTTATGGCTAATTTCCCCCTAATATCACCCACTTCTATCCTAAGTCCCCTGGGGCTCATGCATTGAAGGACACACCCAGGGAAGGGGCAGGTTTGGGACAAAGAGAAGATGTGACAGCTACACAGTTAATATTTATTCTTGAGGTGATTAGCTCCATAATAAAAATATACTAAATATGTTGCTTCAGAATGGAATAAAAAAAAAGTGCCTCTCTCAGTCAGATTCCTCTTTAAATAGTCTTTGCTGTCTCCTCTAAAGAATATACCTGAAAACAGTAGATCCTTTCTGTGCGATTTTGGTGTCCAGGACCTTTTCTAAAGCTCCATGTAGCCAAAACTCATATCTTAAATTCTCATCACCTTGTATCTTGGTTACCTTTTCCTTGTCTCCATCCCTTATCAGATGCAAGTCTATCCTTTTCTGCTCATATTCCTTCAAAAAGGGATTGGATCCCATTAGCCAAGGAACACTTAAAACATACTTTTGAGGGTTTTTTGCATCTCGACCAGGCTCCCTCTCCTCTTGAGGAGATCCTCAAATGAAGATCCTCTTCATTTGTCCTTACTTCTGTGGGGAAGTTCTTGCATCCCTGACCACCTTCTCCAGGTAGGCACTTTCTCTTTTCTTACTGCTTTTTTTTTGTGGGACAAGGAAAGAGGTGTTTCCTTGGCAGATGGCCACAGTGGTATCTTCAAGCAAGAACTGGTGTGGCTATTTGGTTTCCTGCTGGCCAGCTCAAAGAGAAGGCAGGAAAAATCAAGTCAGTCTTGTAGCGGGCTCCTTTTTCATCCTGTCTGCACATTTCAAAATATTTAGTGTATCCTCAGGCTACTCTTGTAAAATAAAGAAGTGTTAATGTTGGCATTTTATGTGGAGGACTATGGTGCAAGGAGACTAGGTGTCTCCCACCAGCAGTATCAAGCTTCAGTCTCTATTCTTTATACAGTAGTATATAGAACTATATATATTCTCTATATAGAACTCTATCTATAGAGTTCTCTATTTGCTGTGTTTGCTATAAAAGAAAGCTTCCCTTTGGATTCCTTGACAGGAAACCTTACCTGCTATTAAACAACAACAAATAAAAAAGGTTTCCCACAAATGATAGAGATCACAGTGGCAGTTTGACCACAACGGCAGTCTGACCACATACCTATCATCGTCAGCTATAAATAAGATAATCCAGAGAGGAGATATACACCCATCAGCCATATTGCAATTCACTGGAATGGGGAGGCACGAAGATGAGGAATATATCCTGTTTTAAAATGGATTTGTTTCTGCAGACTCAGGATATCTGCCACATAAGCACAGAAAGGAACAGAAGTCATAGTTCCTCACAAACTATATACAAGGATGGACATATATAGCTCCATAATATACAGTGGACAGTCTCCTGAAAATGGTGTGGCCTGTAAATGATGGAAGACCTCACAGAGAACAGTGACGTTCACTAGGACCAAATGACTGCATTTACTGTAAATGTGAATTGAATTTTAGTAGTAAAAATGATTAGTGAAAGAAAAACTCTCACAAAATGAATGCTGGATTCACACATGTGCATATTCATGCCACAAAAATCAGGACTTGCTCTTGGAGCTTTCTTTTGGATCTTTCTGCTTTGGTTTTATTACAGTTTGTGACTGAAGACATTGCCAAAAGACTTTAAAAGGGATTTATTTTTCAGAAAAGCCAACCTGTATGACCAACTCAATGGCTCAGTAACCCAGCCTTCCACTGATGGCTATTTCATAGTAGTGCTCCATTTTTTTTTGATTCATTTCACATTTGCCAAAAAACCAGAAAGGTATCTAATTTCAAGTTTTTGAATTTGTCCATTCAAATCCTGAGGGAGTAATCATAAAAGAAGTTGAGGAAAAGGATAAGCTATCCGTTGCCATATAATTCTGCACTTCTAATATCTTCCTTACCTTACTACTCAAGATTAAAGCCATACAAAAATGGACCTGCATCTTTTTTTCTGTTTCAAACTATCTTCTCAACTAGAAATAATTTTGTCAGGATTTTCTCAAGAGAAGTATTTGTCGACAATTATGTGACTTCATTACTAGCAGAATGCCTGATTAGAGATGTGAGTCTTGAAATAGTTCCCGTGTCTGGAAGGCTCAGAATCATCTTCATCTCTGATATGGGTGGGTTTATGCCTAACTCTTGTGATCCTCCCCTTGCATACAGCTAGACATATCATTCCCATCATCTTCCATATATCATGTGCAGGGAAAAATTGTAATTTAAGTCTTTGAACAAAAAGTGTGATCAGCAACAAAATGGAAGTGTGATAATCTCTCTTAGCTTAGCCTCCTTTGTATACATAGAATTTGTCTGTACAATATTTTAATCCCCTTTTGAGAAAAGACAATTACTTAAGAAGTTTAACTGAAGATATAGCTATGCATTATGAACTGGAAAGTTGGGAAGGAATCAGTAACTGGAGAACTACCAGTTACCTACCTACCTATGGTAGGATATTGCTCTTTTAGAAGCTACACATGGATTCGGTAGTCTCTGAAAAGCAGACGATTGCCTTTTTCTAATGGTTTCTTTCATGTCTGGTCAAAGAGTTCTGCAAACCTTATTGATACGAATTGGTGCAAAAGTGATCTCTTCTAAGTCATTTCAAGAAAGATACATTTCCATTAATTTGAAATTAGGATTTCTGACTAAGATATTTTTATTCTCTCTCTCTCCAGTGTTGGAAAACTGGAGTAACTACTGGACTTCAGTAGCTATCTCCAGATATAACTGGAAGTAGATTTTTTTGTATAGTCTGCATAAAACTAAATACAAAAAGAAGCATAATCTAGAGAGATCATTTAAAATGCTCAAATGAAGCAGCAAAACTATTTTCTGTGGCCATAGCAGCATTTTAGAACAGCAAGCCAGAATTTTTGTTTGAGTTACCAGAATATATCCAGATATCCAGAATAACCACTGGGCGGTCTCTGAAGAGAGAAGCCGGATTCCTGCACAGCTATGTTATATCATAGCTGAGAATCCTGTTGCTAAAGGTAGCCCTTTAGTTTTCTGTAGTCTGAACTTACTGTATAAGGAAATCATATCCTTCCCTCCTTCCCCAAAACAGGTATCACAACTGTGACCAGTCCAAGTCTTGTTGAAAACTGTTATCAAGACTGTTCCATTTTGATAGATAGGCTATGCAATTCACATTGCCTGAAAAGACAATAAATTCCTTAGAACAACATGGAGTAAAATAACACCTATCATCTGATGCCTCTGGGCACAGTCTAAAGAAACTGTAATAATAATAATGTGTCTATCCTGCAAAACAGAGTAGTGATGTGGCTGGTTCCTGTCTCCACCACGCTTGTCCTGCAGACAGAGGTACTGACCAGTTGGCTGTACAGGTTTCCAGTGCTGAAAACGTCACATAACAGTTGGCAAAATGAGGAGCCAGGATGCTCATGAGAGTCAGAACTCATGGATTTGAACTGTGTCTTTCTTTAGTTTTGATCCATATATGACTGTGAGCACAAAGGTATATTTAGCCTGTTGCAATGCCTTTACTGTCAAATATTCTCTATGCTTTTTAAAACGAAAGAAAAAAACTCCCCCTTCATGCTTCTTATTCCTTAAATGGAAGGAAGTTAGCAAAGCCAGTAGTGATAAAGTGTTAATTTTTCTCTTCATACATACAGATAAAAATCTCATATATCTGATGAGCTGTCATCTTTATTTCCTTGCTTTATTACAATAAGTATTTATTCTGTGTTTGTGGTAGTGTCCATAGGCACTAGGAGTTGTTCTGGCCTCTAGATAAGAAGCTCACGAAGAAAATGAAATAGAGACCCAGGCAAAGCAAACAGCTGAATAATAATATTTTAAAAAAAAAAAAAAAAGGTTCAAAATAGGCAGTATAGTAGTAGCTGGTGGAAGAATACACAAATTGGAATCTGTCAATGACGAATAAGTTACCTGGAAAAAAAAGCCTTGAGGCAATTGCCTGAAATGCTTGTGTAAATGGGAACCCAGAATGGTGTGAGAGAGAGCAAGCAGAGGACAGTGTGAAGCCAACAGGATGTAGCAAGTTAGGAGAGAGGTGAGCACTAGAAATGCTGCAACAGCAGCTGAGGACTCAGCATGGTAGGACAAAAGGGCGAGAGGCATGAGGAGGTTGATGGGCAAGCAAGAAGACTGCAGTGGGGGTGTCCTGAGTTTGTATCTCCCACTAGATTTCCCATCTTATGTTCAAATAGCTGTTGAGCTGTTACTGTGTGGTCTTTAACGTTTTCTTAATCACTTCTGATATGGCAAAGTGTGAAGAGCAAAATAGCATTGTGGAGTTTTTTGTTGTTTTTTCTTTTTGAAGGATGTGGGGGGTTCTTTCCCTAGAATAAAGGATGTGGAACAAAGCTGATCCCCCTTAGTGTTATAGAATTCATCATTTGAGGAAAATTTCTGCCTGCACAAAGCAATCTCCATTAGCCATATGTGACTCTGAAAATTTCCCATACTTTGGGCCTCATCCTGATCAGAACTTCTCTTTTTCCCAGACGAACGGGAACTGCTCCCTCAACAAGCTTACAACCCAGCAAAGAAATGTTGTCAGTAGACACGGTGCCCAGACCATTCTCTCTGAAAAAAAAAAAAAAATAGGATTAGAACATAAATCTTGTAGTGCAGAGGCAACCAGCTCACCTGTCTAGCACTTTCTAGTTGCTGCAGAGAACATGAATGCTGTATGCCTGAAGCTGCTCTATGCTTTGTTGATTCTCAATTTACGAAACTTTTGTATTTTATTGTTGGATTTAATTATCACCGTCCACCTGATAATGGACTGAAGCAGCCTGAATGTGGCATGCTGTCTCTTTAGATGGTTCAGTCAGGTAAGAGAGTCACAGGAAAGCAATAGATGAAAAAAGGTTGTGTGCAGCAGTTGAAGCATTGTGCCTCCTTCAGTAGCAATTACTGTTTGTAATTAAGCAGGAATCTGAATGAAACCATTCACTGTGCAACGTTGATAGATGCTTCTCACAAGAGATACGAGCAGTGGAAATATTTCTTCAGCCAGACATAAGAAGACTTATCTGGCAATGTATTAGCCAACTCTGAGGTGAAGTCAATCCCTTTTATCACTATATATTCTCTACTTTGTATCCTTCGCAGCCCACTTGGTCTCATCCAAAACTTGCCACATCAGTGGGAATAAGTGCATGAAAAAGGACTGTAAAATCTGGATCTTAATGCTAGCATCTGAAGTGTACGTCTGCACTGCAGCAATGTTAACCTCAACAGACTTGCTTGAACTGATACGGAGTTTGGCCATGATCCCTGAGGTGATGCAGAGCTCTCCTCAGGCTGTCCATTGCTGCTATCCCAGCAACTTGGTAAAAGTGGGAGCAGTTTGTGAGCAGAGGGATCAGTTACTGCTAGTAATTCTCAAGCAATTGCATGAACCAGCCTCCACTTTGTGTCCTGGTAGTTGGTGAGTCCTTCCTGCCTGTCTTTCCTTGCCTCATGCAAAAGGGATTGGGCAACCTTCCGGAGAAGGTTTTTTTTTTTTTTTTTGCCAAGTGCATAGGGGTGCCTTTTTGTGGTTTGCCTTTCTTCCTTTCTCTTTGATACATGCATGTGATTCTAATGGTTGAATGCTCTTGTTTCCCTACCTGTCAAACTGCTGAAATATACAGGGCAGTATATTCTGGGACAGACAGGAGGAGAGTTTGGCTCTGGGGTTCAGCCCCATCAGAAGCCTAAGGTGTGCTTACAAGTCTGGGGGAGTCCGGCACCTCCCTGAAGATGCACTTAAAAAAGAAAAAAAAGTGCTGTATAAAAGCTAAAGAAGGTTTAGGTATCTGTGGATCATCTCAAGTGCACTTAGATATCATCCTAGTTTGTGAAGCCCAAAGCAGTGACATCTGCAGAGCTTCTTGGAGGAAAAGAGGAGCTGAAATAACCTCCCTGATGCTGTCTTATCAAAAGAAACTCAGCTGTGCATTGGAGACTGTATATGGTTATGCAGGATAAAGTTTTAGCATGTAAAGGACAATTTGTGCTCCAAGGAGTTTACATTATCAGGTCCTAACGTTACAAATACTTCCAGACTTGCTTAACTTTGTGTCCCTTAACTGCCGCTTTTAGTGACAGAGAGGTTACTTGCATGCATAGAGCAAGCTACATGCCCAAATTTTGGTCATACGAGAGCACAGCTGAAGATGGGATGCGAGAAAGGAAGTAGTGTCATCCTCGTGGTGCAGATGAGGCGCCGAGGCTCAGCAGAAGACGCGCTCCCGCTCCGTGGCGGCGTCCCCGCGCGTAGCTGCTGAGCGCGTGAGTAACTTCGCGGGGTGCCCGGGGCGCAGGCCCCGCACGTCCCGCCGCGCCGCGTCCCCGCGCGTCCCCGCGCGTCCCCGCGCTGCCGCGGAGCTCGCAGG
>JAWLRI010000162.1:404522-438653 GCA_034781795.1 Crypturellus tataupa
TTTTTTTTTTTTTTTTTTTTTTTTTTTTGTTGCAAAAGTGTGAAGGACACCTCGGTGTCTTGACGCTCTGCCTCGCAGTTTTCTCTGAGCGCAGGGCGAGCGCGGCGGAGGGCGAGGCGGAGCGATCCCCGGCGCCGGGGCACGGGGAGGGCGCGCAGCCCCACCGGGAAGCGCGCAGCGCCCCACGAAACGCGCAGCCCCGCGCGGGTTCCCGGAGAGCACAAGTTTGCGCGCCTGGATGCTTATCGCACCCGGGGGTTTCCTTTGCTGCCGCTCCGCCAAGAGCAAAAAAGTTGCGCGCCCCGCGAAGCGGCCGTCGGGCCCCGCGCTCCCGTCGCAGAGAGGATGCGCGTGGTTAGGAGGAGCGTTTGCGAAGAACCGGCTCCCCGGCGGAGCGCTTGATGCTCAGGAAACTTTGAGTCGCGCGGCCGGAGGGGCTCGCCGGCCGCCCGGACGGGACGGGTGCGCGCCGCGGGCGCGGAAGGTACGGTGAGGCTCCGCGCAGGGCGCCGCGCGCTCCCAACGCTTTCGTCAAGTTTAGCCCCGTGCTAGCGCTGTGCCAGGAGCAGCTGGCAGCTTGTGATCGCAGGTTATCTCCAAGAGGGCTGTTTTGCGATAGCTTTAGAGCAGTATAGGCGGCAGTTTCAGAGTGGTGGGAAATTGTTAAATGAAGTTTCTCTTTTTCTTGCGCCGGGTGTAGGCGCAAGGGCATTTCCAAAGGGATTCAGATGCAGAATGAGCTTCCTAAGTGTGTTCTTGTTGATAGCTGCGTGCCTCAAAGAGTACATCCATATGCATCTGCTGTCCAGCCTTCAAACACACACACGCACACACACACATTTATTTATTATCAAGAATAGATACATGGCTTATTTTATGCTTTCATCTTTACTAAACTCTACCATTTGCTAAACTTGAGTCTAGTAATTTGCTTTTGGAGTTAGAAATTGTAATGCATTGCAAGGGCCAGATCCTTTGAAGGACTCACTCTATTAGCTTCAGTCGGCTGCTCCCACTGCTTGTTACTCGTATGCACACTTGAGCGCCAGCAGTGTGGCTGGCTGTTAAATGTTATAAATGGGCATTGGAATGAAAAAGCATCTATATTGCATTTAGAATAAACACTAAAAGTCCTTCCAAATGCTCTAGAAGTCTATGAACTGACTAGGAAGGGGAATGCTGCAACCAGCCGGCTGCGCTGCTTTCGCCTTGATTCTGAATTGCACAGTTTCAGGAGCTCAGGGTCCTGGTGAAATACCAGAATTAAGGGCAGCGTAGACTTAATTATGTGCAAATGTAGTTGCCTCTCATTTTCACCAGCATTTTTTAAAGCTTTAGTTAACTTTATTCTCTCTTAATCTTCTTTCTCTTTTCTAATGAAGGAAGCACTAAGTCAAGAAGTAGGATTGGATGTTTCTGTTGTCCTGCTAAGGTCCAGGATCCCCCTTTGTGGATTAAAGTGACAGCTGAGCATGGTCTTTCCGTGTTATTATGTGCCTTTTTCAACAGGTGTTGCTTCCCCATGCAGGGGAAGCTTTCAACTACTAATACGCTTTGCTTTGCTTTTAATTCATCAATGTTGGCTTTAAAACTTATTAAGAAATGTATGATATACTGCTTAGGCTCCTAGGTATGCCCTCCTCCCTCTTCTTTTCCTCCCCAACCAAAAAAGACACCTCAGTCCTGAAGAAAGCTCTTCTAAGTTTTCATTGCAGTGGTACGGACATTGGGAACTATGTACGTACTACGTGCAAGATCAAGAACTCTTAAAGTTGTAGTTTGCTTTAGCAGAGCTGAGTAGAGGAAGTGTCCAAAATGCTGCAGAACTCTGTGCTTTTCTTGGTTCATGTTTCTGTGCTGCTGGACTCAAACCCTGCCTTAAAGGTTTCCTCACAAATACTAATATTGGTGATTATCCATCTGCTGTCTCTTTTATTTTTAATCATTTAATTACGATTTCCCTGTAGAGAGAAATCACTGAAACCCCTAATTTGATACACTTGAACCCAGTAAGAAGCACATGCGATAACCCTTGAGATGAGGTGATGCAAGATAAAAGTCCCCGGACAGGCAAACTCACAGCTCGAGTGAGAAGGCACCGACCGCACTGAAGGCACCGCAGTCCCGTGCCTGTCCCCGCAGCAGACAGGGCTGCCAACCCAATCCATTGGTATCTGCAGCCGTCACCTACTTTCTGCATGCAGCTTCCCAAGGAATTGCTGGAGGGGCAGTGGCTAACGGGGAATCGAGCGACTGCGCTCGCGTGTGCCAGCGTGGGCTGAGGGGCCCCGCAGCTCCAGCGGCCGTAGGCTGGCCCAGGGCGACGGTGCAGAGATGCAGTCGAGGGCTTGGGTGGCCTCAGTAGGACACCCCTTGTCGCAATGGAGTGAGGGGCAAGCGTGTTGCCCGCCAGGGACTTCCCGCCTCGGAAAAAGCTGCCGTGTTTTGGTGCGGGAATGCTCTTGTGGGTTGTTTCACTGTAGCAGCGCGAGTGACACGTTTGTCATTCGCCTTACAGGCAGTGTACACCAAAAATGTGATAGCCTCCCTCCTAGTGTTACTGTAGCAGTTTTCCCTTTCCCTTGTGACACCGAAAACCTGGCTTGCTTGCCGCTTCCACTGCATAGCTTTGCAGCAATGTAAGTGGAGAGTCAATCTGCAGAGTTTTACAATAATGCAAAACGCTATTTCTCATCGTTAAAATTGGGTAACTCCAAATTGAAGCCAAAAATATTTCCAGGCATACTTTATTTGAGCTGAAGTATTTCTTACACTAACAGCACAATCTTACAGAAAACAAGGAAATGGATCTAGTTCCTATTTAAGAAGCAGAAAACAAGGAAGGACATAATGAGTTATACACTCTTCTGGTACATCTTTTTTGGTAACTTTTTTAAAAAAGAAAGTCAAGAGGATATCAAAAGTCATGGATCACAGCCTAATTGTGTGGCTCTTTGTCAGAAAAAAACTTACACTGAAGGCTTGTGGGATTTCCCCCCCAGCTTATATTTTATGTGCAAAAAGAGCTAGGTCCACAGTGAATTTTATTGTTTTACAGTAAAGGTCCACATATGTACTTGATTACATTTTGACTAGTCGTTACTTTCTACCATTATTAAAAGTAGTAGAATTAGACTAAATTAAGATAATAAGGTAGTAAAACATAGGGTAGTAATAATAAGATCTTTAGAAAAAAAGTTTTTATCTTTATATGTGTAAAGAGGGATATACCGCTGACATGGAAATGGACTCCTATGGAATTCCCCTTTCAAACTAGTGACAAACCCCACTTTTCTAGGAAGTATAAAATCATACAGACGAAAGGCTTGGGAGCGATTTTGCGTCTCAGAAACCCTTCCAAAAAAGAAAAGAGAGTGGAGGAGGCTGCACTGCTGGATAGACACCGTTGGGTTAAATGCATTCACTAGAAGTACTTAGAATACCAGGGATATTTTGTGTCGATTGAAAAGTGGAAGGTAAGGACTCCTGTCAGTTTTTATGGGAGTGTGATTCTTTGGGAAGGGTTTTTCAAATGTCTGTAGCTCAGGGCAAGTGTTAAAAGAGGAAAGATTTGATCCTCATCTATATACTTTTTTTAATTGAAGACTTGCTTTCCTGCTGCAGAGGATCAACATTTAGAGACGAAACAGGATGGACAGCCTAGATCGTGTCAGTTCTAGGAGGATTTTTAAATAGGAGGCAACTTTTGGATACCTTCTGCTCATCCCAAATTTGTCTCCCTATCCAGCCAAACTGACTTCAAATGAGAAATTCCCTGCTCCCAAGGTCAACTATGGTTGTTGTCCCTGAGTCCGTAATCCACAAGGGAGCATAACGACAGCTTGGACTCCGCAAGAGTTTCGTTTGCTCCCAAAATTTAAGCAGAATTATTTCACCCCCAGGATTTACCTTGTGATGCAGCTTTATTAAAAAAGCCAGCAACGTCAACCCTCCCGTTAAGACACACCTTCCTTCATGCTTCTTGGTCGTGAGCGAGAAGCGATTTTCAGTGCTAGGTGGCTCAGCGCCAACACGATGCAGTGACTGCAGAGGTAGGTCCTAGTCCCAAAAGGATGTGTGCATATTCTTAATGTTGCTGGCACCACTGGAAATTCATGTGGCCAGGACAGTGCAGGACTGGGACCTGCCTGGTACCTTCCTGCTTCTAATATAAATGCCTTGAGAGGCTATTTCAGCTGCTTTTTAAGGGCAGTCATGCTGAAGTTGTCATATTTTTTTTAAGCAATGGAAGGGGGCTGCTTCTTTAGCATATTTGGAAGTATGTGTCATGTGGAAGAGTTAATTTCTTCTTTTAGTCCTCTTGTAATCCTGTAAAGGAGAAACTTGCTCTGTGTGGTGGGTCTGATTCCCGGCTGCAGTTGCTGCACTTCTCCCCCTGTGTCAACTCATCGAGAACAGCAAGAAGTTGGAACTGCCAGTCTTGGACTGGGTGCAAAATATTGCCAAAAGCAGGGGGAGTTAACTGAAGCAAGTAGTCTGGAGAAACTTGATAATTCATTTCCATTATAGTAATTTTAGGAATTATTTTTAGTTTTGTTTATCAACTGGCACCTCTTCTACACACACAGATCCTTAATATGTTTATTCAGGCTCATAATGTCCTTTCATAATCTGTAACAGCTTGAACATTTAGAAGAGAAATTAGGAAGCAATTCTGTGATTGTGAAACAGTTATTGAAAACTACCGTAATTTGGGCACATCAAATAAACTACTGATACATTATTGGAGTACTTAGAAATAAAAATTCTAGACGTAAAGAGATCAATTTATGTTTTTTTTTTTTTTTTCCTGTGGCAGATTCAGATACAGATTTAGACATAATGTGCTTTTAAATCATATATACCTGGATAGGAAAAGTACAGTTCTGCCTCTGCTGCTTGCCTTCACTCGAGTTATAGCTCTGAAATAATAACTAGGAGCTGAATTTGGTTGCTTGCAAATGAACTGCATTCTTAGATTGAATGCCTTAATTTACACACCTCACCTTTTTCAGTCAGTTTATTTGTATGATGGAGATGTGTGCATTTTCTTTGTCAAGGTGATTTTACTTCTCTTTCCTGCTTGATTTTTAGTGAAGAAAGGTGACAAAGTTTAATGACTTAATAAAAAGTGGTCTTAATTAGGAAAATTGCCTTCATATTTTTCTCATATTGTGCAAACAGTTTTTAATGGCTCTGATTGCAATAGGGAAACTTAAATAAATAATGCCTTTTCCTTTTTGCAAGGATATGGAGTCCAGTACTTTGCATACAAAGTTAATAAAAGGGATGTTTATTATGTCCCTTAACTGGGAATAGTTACATAAAGATAGCTCAGATCCAATAGGATGCCAGTAAAGGTACATATGGAAAATACATATGTGCATGCAAGATACACTTTACAGCATTTGTTAGTGCTTCTACAAGGAATTCCCAAAGACCTGAGAATTATGTAGGATCTTTGAGACAACTTTTCTTACACCCTCACAATTGTTCCCTAACAGGGAAATTAATTTTACATGTGCCAGACATAAATGTTTCAAATCTGGGCTGTTAGCAGAATGCTTTCCTTAATCCTGCGGGCTGAATTGTAGCGTTTCCCTCGCTTTGCAGACAGGAGCTCTCCACTGAAATTAACAGTATGCTCAGAGTTGTATTGTCAGCTCGTGTAGCTAACCAGAATTTACACTGGGCAGAAGAGAGAGATGACTGAATAAACTTAGTATCGCCCTAGACTTTGGAGAAAAATGCTGAATATGCAATTAGTAGGGAGTGGGACGAAGGGGAATAAGGGGAAAAAACCCTGATCCTCTTAGGTTTAACTTTTTTTTTTCGTGTGTCAGTCAGTCTTTTAAAAGACCTGAAGGTGGTTCTTTTTTATTAATATTATCATTTTTTTATAAACAGGAATGGAGGTACATTGAAGTGCTTATGGTGACACTCGGTTTTGAGTTTTCAGGGAGGACTACCTCTCACCTGCATTATTATTTACACTGAGCAGTGTGATGAGGCGGAAATTAAAAATAGAATTGAAATGGTTCTAAAGTAGAGTCATCACAGAGATTGCGGAGTCCAGCGTATTAAATTACGATATTAAAGCTAATTATCAGCTGCTTGCTGAGATATTGAATGATTTTAATTAAAAGTAGTTTGGAGGATTCTAGCAATTTTCTAGTATTTCAAGTATTTCCCCTGCTCGTGCAATACACGCTACTTTTTACACATACTTAGCAGCCTTCCTGTTTTGTGCTCATTGGTATATAGCATAATCATAGGTGAAGGTGGAAGTCTATTAAAAAAAGGCAAGTTAGATTATGTCCTTTTTAAGATTAAAGTATATCTTAAATCTTTTGCAACAGGTTTCTGTACTTATCTTCACTCTTGGTTGTTGGCTCAAAACTGTCACCTCTAGTAGACATGAAGAGCCAATTTCTACCACGTAGGTCGAGACCCTCTGATGCAGTTAGTCAGGCTGCTATATCATAGCTTTGCAAGCAGGTGAAATTTGTGACTTAAAAGAAGAAAAAAGGAATGACACAGCAGACATATTACTCCTGTTGTAAACATGCAAATCCTACTTGCAGATACGCTAAGTGTTGAAGGCGTTCAGTTTTACCAGGTTTTGGGGGCACCTCTTCCCCTCCCCCTCTTTTCTTCTTTTTTAAACTTCTTTGCATGCCTTGGGTGTCTGAATCTAGGACCTGCCATGGGGTCTTTGCGTCAGGATAGGCTGTTCAGTGGTCTAAGGCTCTCTGTTTTTTTGGGTTGACAATCTGGATTTTTGGCTGCTGGAGCTCCAGCCCACGCGCTGAGGAGCTGGCGAGACAGGTCGAGAGCGCCAAACGGAGCCGCGCTCTCCCACGCGGGCAGCTGCTCTGGAGCCCCCATTCCTGCCGCGGGCTGGCAGGAACAGGGGCGAGTTGCAAAATCAGCCCTCGCCGTGTGGCTGCAGCAGGGCTGTGCTGCGCCTGCTGCGCTGCAGTTCACCCAAGCGATGCGCTCATTTTGCCTTCTCCAAAAGCACCTGCAGAACTGGTATCCCTTGGAGGGGATCCCTTGAAAGACCTTCTCTCCACCTCCTCCAAACTTTTTGAAAGCTAATATATATTACATCTATATATATATGCATTTTTTGATTTAATGCTTTGCATAAAACTGTACGTGACCCACGAGGGGTCTCCTTGAGACAGTAGCATTCCTGCAGGGCACCTATAGGCAGGCAAGACTCGTGTGGCTGGAGGTGGTGCACCTTCACATGCTCCTTGCTCCACCAACACAACAGCATTATATATATATAACTGGAAGGCCAGCTCTGAGTTCAGGTGTGCGGGATTAAGTCCAAAGCAATTCCACACATGTCAAATGTCACAGCTCCTGATGGCGTTTCCATACTGTGAGGTCCTGCTGTGTTCTGCATGGAGCACACGTCTTGTCCCAAGGAAGTCACTAACTGCATATTGGGTCAATATTGGCCGTTTTGCTATCTTCTAATATCCTAAACTCCTACTATTTTCACTAGGTTTCCCACTAGGTTTGTGAAAGGGCTGATCTGCTTATATATTTGCTTAAATAGTTAAAGCACTGTATACATACTAAGCATTTGTTTTCTCAACAAGAAGGTTTACTTTTCAATTTGCAATATAAAACAGCAGATGAAATAATAAAGCATGGTTTGCAAAGAATTAATTTGCTGTATTCTGAAGGATTAGAAAATCTTGGCCTTGCAATAACTTCCTCCTCTTTACACCCAAAATCCTAAAAGCGCCCAGATTCACTTCTGGTTGTAATATACAGCAGATTTAAATTGTGTAGTTTTTCAGTGATTTGTGGGGCCTATTTCAATGTACTCTTAAGACAGAGCAGAGGTTGTATTCTAGAGTTACAAGGAGGGAAATTAACCACATGGAAATTTTCTTGGGGCTCAGGATAGCAACCTGGACAAACTCTAAATATTTAAATCCAATCATTCTGTGTGGAGATATATATATATATATATATATATATATTTCCTTATTTAAAACAAATTAGGATAGCCTCTCAGGCATGATGCTTACTATTAATTAGCTCAGGATCTCAACATTGCAGCATTTGATTCTTCACAAAGCGTTATGGTAACTTCCTCTGCAAGCTGGTATTTTAATTATGAAGAAGAAAACACACAGGCTTAAGTTCTGTATCTGGAAAGCCTTGAAGAAGCATTTTCACATATTTTAAAAGAAACACTGTACATACTTCAATAGGAGCCAAAATTTGAAGTTACTTGGTATCCTAACTAGGAAAAAATAATCTAACTTACCTAATGCTCGTGCCTGTCCTGCCATAGATGAGAGCTATATGTGTTCAGCATTTGACAGAAAGCTTCCTTCAGTCAGCCGCCTGCCCAACTCTTGAATCTTCTGACTTTGACTTCAAGTCTTAAAAAAAAAGAAAAGCCTAGGTTACCTGCTAACATAAATAGATACAACTATTGATGGCAGTGAAGTCATGCACACTTATGCTAGCAATAACTTTGGCACTGTACATACACCTTATAGTGAAAAACTGCAAAACATTTTTTTTCTTATATAGGGTCTCCTGTCATAAACCTTATGCACATTAATTTACATAACTGATATGAAATAAGATACTTTGGGGCAAATCCTGACAATTTCAGTGACCAAGCTTCCAGTGATCCCAGAGCAGAGGGGGAAAGGGAGGCAGAGGGAGGTCACAGTTTCCCATTCAGAAACCTACAGTGCCGCACTTGCATTGCAAATTGTACTTTTTATCACTTAAAGGAAGATTTAACCCAAAGCATGTTGTGCCCAAGTATGATTGGAGCACCCTTTAAACAGTTGCAGAAGCAGAAACAGTTCTCGCTGCAGCACTGAGACTACCTCAGAACGTACCCTGACGTCGTCAGGGATTTCACTGGGATTTACCCGAAAGCCCAGAATAATACAGCATTATGGGAACATTTTCCTCTTGAGGGGGTTCTAAACATGATGATGTTTATTAAGATTTTTTTTTAATCAAAGTTCTCAGCACTTGTGTATTTATGAACTCTGTAATCTTGATGAGGGGAATAAAATCTTTCCCCCCAGTCCTATGCCTCACATTTGTGTTGGCTTTATTTTTCCTTTTTCATTCCTTGGAAATGGATCAGCATTTCTGCATGTCCTAAAATCACCTAATTCAAGGATAAACCATAAAGACAGGAAGGACTGTTAGCTACACATGTGCTGCCTGTGCCTTAGATATGCTGAATGCAAGTGTGGTTATACCAAATGCTAGTAATTTCAGGAATACTGAAAGAGGACCTTGGCTTTTAAATATCCTTTTCTAAAAGGAAAAAAAAAAAAAAAGAAAAAAAAAGACAAGAAAAGACAAGTCCTATGGATTCCCTGAAGAAGAAACAGTTTCCTTTTTCACCTCCTGCTCCCCTTGTCCTTTCCATTCGTGCTGAAGCCCTAGAAATAGCCACAGGGCAGGATGCGATAGGAGTAAAGTGCCCTGTGGGTATGGGATGCCCTTCTTCTGTACATTCCCTTGGGATGCTTTCCCTGTTAGCTGGGCTTCACTGTGCTTTGTGGAAAAACTTGTGTTAATTATCTGCTTAGTAGTAGGCAGGTGACCCTCCGAGACTGTAACAGATGCACAGGCACCACTTTTAGGCTCAGTGAGACTTGCAGAAGAAACAGGGGGCTATGCTGGGCACTTGTACCATTCTACCTGCCTTAAACAAAGCTGCTTTTCAAGCAACTGAACAGGCTACCAGTAGAGGAAGGTGCTGGGTTTTCCCTCCTGCAAGAGAAGTTGCATTTCCCACCGACTTCTGTATTAAAAGTGGACCCACCCAGAACCCTTCAGTCCCATAGGAGCCGATGCAAATGGTTGGGTGGTAGGAGGCTTTTTGCATGGCTGCAGTCGTTTCTGAGAATTAGGTATAAATGCTGAACAAATGGCTTTGTCTGGGATTAAAGCTTAAGACGATAGTAAAGCAAAACGGCGCATTATTGAATGTTAGGTAGTACTGTGGTGCATGTACAGTGGGTGCGATTATATTTGAGAATACATATCTTTTGAGCAAGCCATAGAGGCAAAAACCTGTCCCCCAGCTTGTCAGTCCACAGCCCTACACACTTCTCTTTGCTTTTTATTTTTTTGCAAGTCTGCCATTGACCCTTTTGCAGGGGGAACAGCAAAGCATTGGGTCTCACCTGTACTGACCACACTCAGAAGCAAGCAAAGAGACCATAGCACTTTTCAGAGGCCTCATGATGACCGTTTCGCTTTTCCACTGCAGTTGGCGGGGCTTGAGAAAGACAATCCCTGAAAGCTGAGCTGAGGGAAAAAGGAAGACCATGTTAGTCCTCCCTTTCCACAGGGTAACCCTCCTTGGCCTCCAACGCTCCTTCCAACGTAGCCTTTTTCCAAGGCTGCACCTGGTCGCGCTGGGGCTACCTGCCCCGGTGGCACATTTCACTGCTCAGGGCAGCTGTCCACCGCGGTCACCGGGGCCCCTGGGTCTGTATTTCCACCCCGCGGGCCTCGCTGGTGCTCGTAGTCGCCGTCGGCTCGCTCTCGGGAACACGCTGTGTCGCAAGCACGCGGGGCCCGAGCGTCCCGGCGTTGCTTGGCCATCTGGCAGCAAAACAGGAAGGCCTGTCCAGGTTGTTCCCCTCCCCTCCTGGGCTCGCTGGGCTATTTTCGGGCGGCCGGTTCTCCCCGCGCGGCGCAGCGGCGAGCCGGGCCGGGCCGCGGCCGGGAGCCTGGCCCATCTGCTCCTGCCCGAGGCGCATTCATTATTGATGGCGGCGGCGGCGGCTGCTCAGATATGCAGCCCTGCCTGGGTAAATGAGACATTCTCCAGCAAATTGCTTCGTTTTTTGATTGCTGATTGTACGCGTGTCACCAAGCTGACTCAAGGTTCATCGATGCATGCTCAGTAAATTAGAAAGAACATAACTATGGATCAAGCAAGAGAATGAATTCTGTGCCTACAATGACCCAGGGCCATTTAATTTTCTGCTTAATTTTGTTGCAGTCAGTTTGCATTTTGGGTTATTATGCAGGAGGAAATTAACAATAAATAACAAATTTGGTCCTCCTGTGCTTGTAATGATATTTTTATAAATCTTTGTAATGCTGTTTTTAAAAGGATCAAGGTCTGTGCCAGTCTGATACTCCAGCAAGTATGTGGGGAGGAAATAAAGAGAAAAATACATTATTCTTCCCAGATAATCTTATAGTTAAATAGTAAGGGTTTTTTTTCTTTCCTTTCCTCTCCTCTTCTTTCTTCTCTCTGTGTGTGGGTTTTTTCTTTTTGTGTGTGTGTATATGTGCATGTTATTTTGCATTAACTTAAGGCTCTCTCTCTCTTCTCAGATAACTTGAGGAAAATGGAAACAGATGAGGCTCAAGATATGTCCCAGGTTTCAGGTGAGGTCCTTAAGGAATGCATCTATGAAGAAAATTCTCAATTCCTGCTCATCTTTCTAGCCTAGTGTAATGTTTTTATTGTTGTCAATAAAAATGCTGTGGTCCTTTTTTAAAACCAGAGTGAGAATTGAGATATAATTAATGATATCACTTAATATCAGGCCAAGCAGTGCATGGATTTTTTTTAAAGGAACAGAGTAAATAAAGAAGTCAAGGGTATATAGATGTATAGAAGTTATTTTGCATTGAACTTGTGGCAGCGTATCCTTGAAGTACGCTCAGGTGCACATTTGCACTCTTTCTTTTGGGAGCAAACTTCTGATGGTTTCAAAAAAAATAGAGAACAAACAAAGTTCACAAGGTGGGAAGGGGGACAAATGCTAATTAAAAGCAAACAAGGTTTATTTACTGCATAGGTCTGCTTGACCTTATCCAAAGCGTTTGGAAAGCTTTACTTCAAGTGTATAAACTTCCAATATTTCACTTTAGGCATTTAAAAATGCTAATTGAGAAGAATTGTTTTTGTCCAGAAAGAATTTGAAAAAAAAAAAAGGAAAAGGAAAGGGAAAGGAAAGGGAAAGGAAAAGGAAAGGGAAATGAAAGGATTAAGCTATAGAGAAATCAGATCTATAAAATATGTCCTATCCTAGCATAGATAGGATTGTGCCAAGTGTCAGAATTGATGCTTCTGTGGGAAGTTTTGTGTTTAATTTTACTGGAAGGCAGTTCTTTAGCAAATGGGTCATGCAATTTAGCAAAATAATAACTATTTACACTGTTGTGCTCCAACGATTGAAAAAGCTACTGTTTTTCCTATTTTTCCCTACTATGCTGACAGCTGCCTGGGCTGCTGGCTTTCAGTTTACACTTCTGGTGTTGTGCCTGTTCACGGAGCCGCTGTCCAGGCGCAGGACTTGCTGCGGAGAGGCACCTCCATGGAGCGCACGGTCACTCTGTAGCCACCCACTATAGCAGGACCCTGGTGATCCCTCACAGTCGGTCCCAGGTCTCTTGATAGTCAAGAGAGCTGGGACCTAGACTCAAGAGACCTGGGACCGACTGTAAGGGATCACAGAGGTCCTGCTATAGTGTGGGTGGGTAGGCCACGGGTTTTTCCAGAAATACATGGACACAATTCCATTTTTTCCATTTTTTTTTCCCCTGCCTTTCTCCTTTATAAAAGTGTTGAGTTTCTTCAAAAATTGGAACTTTTTGTGTTATCTGAAAATTGAAAATCACAGGCATTGTTTGAAAGAGCAGTACAATAGTCCTTCATGCTAAGAGGTTTTCAGCTACCTTTAGAGTAGAGAAGTCATTCCCAGTGAGCACTGTGCAGGCACATTGCCCTCCCCTTCACAGGTATCATTTTTAAACTTATACCTAGGTATAATTAACATTATTCTTGTTTTTTTTTTTTTTTTTTTTTGCAAGCTGAAACAGTTTATAAATGAAATGACAACAAGTGCTACACAGACTGTGCTTGGAGCATGTCTTCCTCTAGCATAAAAAGCAATGGGATTTTAATCCCACCACTCTTCATGGGGACAGAGCCCTGGGATCTGCTCCAAGCGTCAGGACACGCAGTGATTCGGGTCCCGTTGCTGCAGACCCCTCGTAAGAGCCGCAGGGGCACCAGCGCTGACCTCCCCTTCCTGTGCGGCAGCGCCTATTCCCCTGCATTTCCACACCTAACCTTTGCAGGGGTTTTGTTTTTGCAATGCCATTAATCTGGCTTCCACACCTGCTGTCTCTCCAGAGGGTGTTACTTATTACTTTTTTTTGTGTTTTAATGTGAGGAGGAAGAGTGTGGAAAAATGTTGTCTCAAGTCAAGGAGTGGATTAGAAGGTCACGCTCTTTACCACTTTTTTGGTCTGCCTCTCTCTATGAGAGGGGAGATTTGCAAAGAGATTTGCTATTGTGGATGTGTGTACAGATATATATGCATTATGTATATAAATTTTTGTATGTATATTCTGTATACATACAAATTTTTGTATGTATATTCTACTTTTTTTGCAGCTCAGTTTTTCAGGATTGGAATCACTGTAGCACTTATGCATTTTTTCGGCATTTGTAGCAAAACGTGTTGATGAAAATAGTACTCTGTTGTGGTGAGGAAAGAGTCTCCTTTAGAAGGATTCGAGTAAGAGTAATTTTACTCTGACAGAAGAGGTAGACCTACATGGGTAGGTTACAGCAAACCATCTGCACTGACTTTTCCTATTCTGTGCTGCCACTGGGCTCCTGATAATTTAACCTGGGGCTTTCTCTGAGCAGAGTTTGCGAGTTTATTGGATTGTCAGCCAGACCTGGGACACAAGTAGCCAAAGAACTTGCAAATTTATTTTCGTTCATGAAGTGAGTTGTGTCCAAACTCAGTCTTCGGGAACAGGAGCTGGTCAGATTTGGCCCCATAGAAACTGGCTCTTGATAAACCCTTCCTGGAGCTCACAGGAGAAGTGTCTGCAGGTCTGGAGGGCTCAGACGGAGCATTTTGCAGCCCCTTGGGGTTGGCAGCCGTAGCTGACCCACAGCGCGACCAGGGCGAGCATGAAGCCGGCACAAAAGAGCCCGGCCCGTGTGCCCACAGGCATTCCCGCTCCTGGGAAGTGAGGCCTCGCACGCTCCCTGAGGAACTGAAAGGCAGTGAGATGAGCTCAGGGTTCACACTGTTTTTTTTCTTTCTCCTGAAAGTGGTATTTCACCAGGCAAGCAGTTGCAGTTCTGAAATGAGGAGAGAGCTGACATACATTTAACCAAACGGTATCCGGCACCCCTACAAGAGAATCAGAAAACACAGATAATATCTCACTTAACAAGCAGTATTTTTCCTGCCTTTTTTTTTTCTCTTTCTCAGTTCTAGGGCCTAACAGTTAAGGAAGGTGAAAAAACGGTACAAATGTTTCCACATCTAACATAAAAAGATCCCCCTAGCACCTCGCAGGCTGCTCTGTGCAGAAGCAGAGAGCAGAGTTTTGCCTTTGCGGTTCGTGTTGGAGTCTGGGAAGGTACAAACGAGCGTCACACCAGGGAGAGCCTGGCTCCTGTCCTGGTGTGACTCCTTGCTCCCTAACTTGAGCCCTGAGATGCCACTGGTGAACACGGGAGGTGAGCTGAGCTGTGACCTCAGGCCAGAAAGCCCTATATTGTTTTTCTTGCATAAGTTCTGTGGTCACACCAGTGTTTCCACTCTAAACAGCCCCCAGGCATTAGATCCACTCCTTGTATTCATTTGCAGATGGAGAGCGATTGAAATTTCTGTAAGAAATCCTGTTCTGACTGTTTTTAACAGTAGTAGTGCTAGCAACACAACTCTGGCATGAGCCGAAGCGCTCTCAGGACTAAAGGAACCGAGTAGGGATAAGGATGCATGAAGCCTTGGGCACTTGGTTCCCTTCCCTCATTCCTACACTACATTACTAGAGCACAGGTGGGGAAACTGAAATAAGGGGAACGTGAGGATCCTACCAGGTACTAGCTGGAGATCTGACACCATGTTTCAGGGTTTTGGGATGAACTGGTAGAATGTATCTTAAAGCTTGCACTGGAGAATACCAACCTGTGTGGCTTAACCAGGGCATGCCATGAATCAGTGGCAGCACCAGAAGCAGAGCTTTGATACCCTAGAAGTCTTCTGCTTTCTCTATAACTCTCCCATGACTTTTTTATTTCATATGTCAGATAGCTCTTTATAAAAACAACCCCCCCAAAAGCCAGGAGTTGGATTACAACAATTATGCTTCACTTATGGGAATGCAGTAGATCTGTAGCACTTTGTTATGTGACATTTTCACAGTTTGCCCCAGTGTTTGCCACTAGATTTATTTTCAGCTGAGTTCCTTCAACCAGTTATTATTCTGGACATGCCTGCTAGAAATTAAATAGGAGACTTTTCCCTCTGTCTTACCCTTACCATTTCTAAATTCATTGGCAAAAGTCTGTTAGTGAGATTGCATATCTGTAAGATTAATGTTCAGTAGGGAGCTTATCATAGTATAACAATTTAGATTTGCTAAGGCATGAAATATGAATATCATGCTGTGAATCTAAGACACAGAACTCCATAAATATGTCTGTTTTAAGTCCACTATTCTTTACCCTGTCTTTTTGCATGGAGGGATTTATCTGTCATGTGCAACATGAAGAAATCAAGTGGTGTGAGATGAGTCATTAAAGCCAAGTTTACTAAGTAAAGTTTTCTTAACTGCAGTTTCCTTCAAAGGCAGAGGAGCAGCTAGGTCTCCAGCTCCTGCAGACCTGCCCTGCCAAGCCCATGGAGCTGCTCTGATTCATGCCATCTGGGCAAATGGCTCTTAATTTAACACGCAGAAGATCAATATCTGTTGAGTAAACCAAACAGTACATCATAAACCGCCAAAGTACTGACCTACTAAAACACCTCTGTTCCCAAAGACTGCTTTGAATTATCTTCAAAGCATCCTACTTATCCTGCTTATTGTGGGATGACGAACCATCAGTTAATATAGTTTTGATTTTGTTTTCTATTCGTTATCTCATACCTCTGATATTATCTGTTTATGTTGGTTTGTAACCGTTAAAGTGTTCTCCTGAATCTAGACTAAGTCAGACCCAAAGAACTTGCATTTGTGTAACTTGGAGCATAGCTCGAGCCTTGCAGCCTGCAGGTGGCTGTTATTTATTATTACTTTTTAATCAATTTTCTAAAGCTAGATGTACTGTCAAGAAAATCCATAGATCAAACTTCATTTTTTTTTCTTTTTTTTTCTTTTTTTTTTCATAGAAAAGGCTGAAATAGTTTAAGCAGTCTCTCATCACTCCTGCTTCCTATCCATAAGATACAGCTCAGCTTGGCAGGCTGGGACTTGCATCAGAAAAGTTGTTGGCAGTTCTTTAAGTTCCTTAAATCCCATAAGGTAGCGAAGAAAACTACAGGAATAACTATTAAAAAAAAGAGAGAGAGAGAGAAGGAGCTGAACAGTGAATGGCAAGAGCTGTTTTAATGAGCTTGCTTCCAGCTTTTACCTCCCCCTACCATAAAATTCAGAGTCCTCCTTTTGCCTTTCTGCAGTCCCCCTTCCCTGTTGCTCTCGCATGCGGTGCCTGGGATTTCATAGGTTCAGGAATAGGCCATAGGGGATGGAGCTGGGGACCATATTAGATCATGTAGTCCACTCCTCTGCCAGTGCCAGGAGCTCTCTAGGCTGCAGTTTTGTATCATTCATCTGACTGCACTCCCACCGTTGCCTTTTGGAGATTATTCTGCAGTCTGATAGATGCATCATGAAGAAACACAGCTAACATTCCCCCAATTTAATTCTTTAAAACCTAGCTTTCTGCGCTTGAACAGTGCAAATGAACTACTTCGCTCCACATTTATCCTGTCTTGTACATGGAGTGTTTTAGGCAGTCCCTTGAGCTGGAGGAGGCCCTTGGTTGTCATTAGACGCAAGAATCAGCCCAAGTTTGATCTGTGGATTTTAGTGAAGCTTGATGCAAATTAAAAAAAGTAGATCTGTTAGAGTCTCAGAATATTTATGAATTAGTGCTTATTAACTAAAACAAATGTGCAGTAAAGCAAATGGACTTCCTTTCGAGAAGCATTCACAGAAGAAAGAGGTTTTACAAACTGTTTTTGTTGTACTGCAGCTTCAGTGAATGTAGAAGAGACACTGGCCATGTATTCTTTTCATAAATACAGTTTTCCCTGTATTCCAGAGAGCCTTTCTTTGCAGAAGGACAGTAGCTTTTGGTCCTGCGTAGACCATGTGTTTAACAGTGTCATTAACTGATCCCCCCCTTTTTTTTCCCTTTAAGTTTCACTTAGTTTGTAGTTCTGCTGGTACAGTTTTTTGAAAATGAGGCTATGAGTGATGTCTGACTAATGCTTCTTTCTTCACTACTAGGAAAGGAAAGTCCTCCAATTAGTGATGTCCCAGATGATGCAGATGAACCTATGCCAGTACCAGAGGACCTTTCAACTAGTACTGGAGGACAGCAGAACTCTAAGAATGAGAGAGTCTTGGGTAAGATGGCTAGTCAACTTGGATAAGAAATATTAGTGCTGTATAATCTTAAACAAAAAGTCCTACCTAGCAAGCTGGTATGCAGGCAGGTCCTGTGCCTTTTCATTTGGTTTAGCATAGGATTACTGAAGTGTTGAGTGCTTTTGTGCAACCTTCTCTTTTGAAAAGGCGTTTTGAAGGATAGTGAGCCTTTTCCCCCCGCCCCCCGCCAAGAAGTTAGAAAGATCCTACTATTTATCTTATTTCTCAAGCATAACTGATTGTATGAAATTCCCCTCCCTGTCCTCCCCACCTCAACAGATGGCTTTCATTCTATATAGAAACTGGAATGAAATATTACCTAAAGTCAGATTTGAAAAAAGTCGTTAAACTGTTGGGTATTTTTGTTATTATTTTTGATATTTATTCAAATGTTTTCTTTGCTATTTATTCTTCAAATTCTACCTGCTCAGATTTCTTCCCAAATACCATATTAGAACATGCATGTTATTCACATGTTTCAGATTCCAATATCTGTTCTTCATTTACTCTTCTTTTAACTGGCAGAATTTCAAAAAACACTTAATTTTTTTTTTCTGGTTAAGTGTCCACAATTTATCAAGTTGGGTGGCTTAAAATAAAGAATTATTTAGAGATGATTCTGCCAAACACTCTTTCTTTTTTAAAAATGCAAGGTCCACACCAAGAACTAGTTAGGCTGCTGGCTATTGCCTATGTTAGCTCATGTATAGTTCACTAAAGAAAAACTAGACAATGTTACTGATGGGCATGATGTTTGTTTACTAGCAAAAAAAAAAATGGTATAATGATTCCCAGAATGCTGTGATTAATGCCCTATATGATAAAAATATATCAGGAGAGGAAGAGGGAGTAAGTATCTTTTGTTATCTGCAAATTAAAGTATTAATCCTTGCTTTTATATTTTGATAGTGTGAACAAGGACTGGGGTAGAAAGGTGTCTACGGAAAGATTGCAAGTTGCTCAAAATGGTTTTCACCTGGAGAAGTGTAATAAAGGACTGGACATGGAAAAGGAGATACAAAAATATGAAATAACCAAAACAGGGGCATATAGCAGACTGGTGACAACATTAGGAATACAATACGTTTCCAAAGCCCAGCACCATGTAGGATCTTATGCATCTTCACTTTATTCACTATTTGATCCCATTAGCAAAAAGAGGAAGGCAAAGTTCCTCTATGCAAACCATGCATTCAGTTCCTGTATGCATAGTTACATATAAAGCTTAATGTTCTAAAGTGCTTTTTAATAATCTGACTGCTCATGCTCTGCTTTGTTTCTCAGTACCAAATTTCTTTGCCCCAAATCTTTCTTTTATTGCTTGTCTACCAACTCTACAAAACGAGTTAATCCTCTTTTCTACCACAACAGCTAAACTCAATAAAATATCCAATCATTAATTTAAACAAATCCCACATTCAAAAATAAATAAACACACAGTATTTTGCATTGAATTCATTTTACTCCACAAATATCATACAGAACAAGCCATGATGAAATTTATGTTTGCTGATGATGTATTGATTCTCCCAGTAGGTCTATTTTATATTAATCTAAATGGATATTAAAGGGTATTGTAATAAATGATGGCCAAAAAATAGTGTCCTGGCATTCTAAATGCAGTAAGTTCCACCTGTGTTTACTAGCTTTGCTTTGTGTGCTCAGCAGTAAAACAGACTTCCCTTATTCTGCCTTTGACATCTTTTTCTACAGCCATTCTCTCTAGCCTTAGCTGTTTGGTTTAGAAGGGACATGCTCTTGCAGTGAGACATTTACCACAGCCAGCAGAAACAAAGACAATCCACTCATTGTATTATATTCCACTTCATGAATGCTCTTAACTATAAGCATCAACTCCAACACTTGCCTTCTTCCTATTTTCAGTAAAACTACCTGCACTTTTCTAATACTTTCACCTTTTCTAATACTATTTTCTCTAAGAAATTATATTCTCCTGTGCTTTTTGAAATTTTCTCTTTTTTTAAAAAAAAAAAAAAAAAAAAAAAGATACCTGAACACATGGAGGAAACATATCAGAAGATATCAGATACAATTGCTATGCACGTTCTGCAGTGCTAGCAAGGATCATTATGGAGTTTGCTATTCAGGGACTAACCTGTGTAGTAACAGGATATTGAAGAGTGTTTGGCCTATATTGCCCCATGGACACATCAGAGAAGCAGAGGACTGTCTTTCCATCTTAATACTTGTACATGAGCAGTGTATGTGAGCTTTGTATTCTGTACAATGTTCTGGTCTCTACACTAGTTCAAAGAACTTTTTCTCATCTTTATCATAGAAATCAGGTAGAAAAGAACCATCTTAAAAGATGATTTGAAGTGTGATAAAAAATCAGCTAAGACAAACTAATTATATATAGCTTGAGCAGGAAGATAACACATGGCCTATGGAAATTGACAGGCGATGCACATGAGCAAATAACGACCAGGCAACGATTTTTCTCAATATGACTTTCCTAATGTCCCATCTGTTTCCTTCATGAGAAGGGGATCCCCTGTCTACTTTGCTGTATTTCAGCACAGGTTTTACGCTACATCCCTCTTGATCTGTAGCATCCTGGAAGATCAGCTGTCCTCATCGCACACTCTAAGGCATGGTGGTTTGTTGCAGCTCTATGTTGAAGAGAACCACCAGGCTCTGGAGTATTTGTTTATTTATTTTTACATGTAGGGTTATGGACATAACAGTGCAAATTGTCATTTTGTTAAATGGAAGAGAGTAACTATTTACCTTATCTTGGTAAAATTAGGTGAAAAATGTGTTATTAGTTTTAATTGGCCTGTAATATAGAAATGTTCAAATGACCGTTTGCTGACTCACATTTGTAGCAACACTGCATGAAAGCTTTAACCTTAGCGTCAAAAGGTTAATTATCTTTTTTTTCATGAACTTAGCATTTTAAAGGTCAAAGGGAAATAAATTTTTACAAAAAAAAAGAAAAAAGAAAAAGTAGAAAAATAAGAAAAGATAAACTCCTTGTGTTTTCAGAAACCTCCTTTCTTGCTTCCTTCAGCCCTAAACTGACAATTAAACTTGGTGCTCTAAACCTGAACCTGACAGGAAGAACCATTTGAAACATCTTTGTCTCCTTGGAGAATGAAGCTGCAGTGGACTTTATAAGTTACACTGCAAAATTCACATGCCCAGATTTTCCTTGAATGTCTCACTCTTTGAGTGGTCACTTAAAATGACTAGACAGGGTACAAATTTAAAAAGGGAGGTGTTCCAAGGTTCAGGAAAAGTCTCTTTTCAGTTGTCTCTCAAGGCAGGGGCACCTAACACAGGAGATGCTTCTGACCAATGCAGAAATGATAAACAGGTAGGAAAAGGTCATCTGTGGGAGTAAAGCCAACCATGGCAGCCCAGCAAAGCAAAACTGTATTAAGAGATCCATTTTGATTGCTGCTCCCTTTCCTTCCTCAATGAGCTTCCCATCTTTTTAATGTTGCAGCTCCCAGAATGGCATTATGTGATAAGTAGCTTCCTTCTGAACGCTCTGTTTCTGCTGCTTTGTCCTCTAGATCTTCCTTGATCCTTGTCCTTTTCTCTACCCCCTGATTTCCTTCTTAGGCTGATAAGAAATTTTTATATTGGCTTTTTTTTTTTTTTTTAATCTGTTCACCCACCTGCTCCATGTTGCAAGATCTCTCTGTTTTCCCCCCTAAAAACACTGTGAAGGATTTCAAACAAGGGAAAGTCTGGATTTTCACATAGTCTTTAAGTCACTAGAGACTCTTATCTTCCATATGGGTCTATGAAACTCCTCAGTGTCTTTTAATATCTTGATCTAAGTTATTTAGGAATATGTATTGCACTCAAATCCCATTCCTTTAAGAATTAGTGCTCTGTAATCACCTTTAAAGAAGCAGTCCTAATTCCTATGCTTAATATATAGCATAGATAGCTGTTTTAAAATATCTTCTGCTGATTTTCACTGTCTCCATCAAAGTTTCAGGTTAAGTGTTGCATGTATCTTCTGGGGCTAATGAGTACTGAACATGGTGGACCCCTGTGGTTTAGCTTCTGCCCTAGGCCCGTATCCTAATTAAAGCCGTGTGTGCAAAGCTGGGGGTTCAGATGGCTGTAGGGCAGACCTTGCTTCATGCAGGAAAAGCCTCATGTTGTAGTGGTAACATTTACCTGAAATAATAAAGAATGCATTGTTTTATCCATACCTGCTATATCCATAACATACTGCAACTGGCCATTGACAGGTAGAAAAAAATGGAGGCCAGCTCAGTGCTATTGGCCTCAGAAAGGGGCCAGGCCAGGGCCTGCTCTGTACTGATGTCTGTCTGAAAAAGACGAGCCTGCATGTAGGACTTGGATTTCTCACTGAATAAAATGATTACGACCCTAGTGACAGATTTCAGTATGGACCTGAAGCTTGTAACGTGCAAATATTATTCTTTCTGATAGGGAAGGAGATGGGGATGGTTTACTTCACCAAGCAGACTGAAACTGTTGAATAACTGGCAGAAAATGCCAAAGTCACAAGCCTCAGTGGTCCTGGAGGTCACAACAGAGACCAGATTTATTATGAAGTTAGGAACTTTTTGTTTAAAATACAAAATATTAGAAAGAGTTGTTCCCTTCTGCAGTGGCAAGTGCCAAAAGGACTGATGTCTCCCCCATGACACGGTCTGTGGCACCAGCCCAGGTGGTGGCAGAACCTCGGGGCCCAGCATGTCTGGGAACCAAACGTTGCCTTCACGTCCTGGGGTTTTCTCCAGCTGCTGTGGCCACTGAGAGGTGCTAACCTGTACCAGCAGCGAGTTAGCAGGGCAGGAAAACGTCCCCGTTCTCAGTCACTTCGGTGCTTTGTTTCCTTAAAAGGAATTCAAGCATTTGACAGCAAGGACAGGAGCGTGGTTGAGTGGCCACCAGGCCAACCACAAGAGCTTTTCATTACATCAACCTGCTGCAAGTCGTGCAGAGCAGGGTAGAGGCAGTGCGCAGTGTGGAAAGGCTGCAGAGCGAGGGCACCCGGGAGAAAGCCCGAAAGGGAAGTGCTCCACCCCAGCTTGCAGAATCCGTCCCCGTGCTAGAGACAGGTTGAGCTCACTGCTGCCCCGGCTCTGCAGCAGAGCGGGCAGGGAGCCAAGGTAGCTGGCGCCAGGGCTAAGGCCTTTGCACGCTCTTCCTGTAGGAGTTTGGTGGCTCTGTTGTGTGTGGGTGATAAAATGCACGTGTATGGCATATAAGCGGGTTGCATATTATCATCTGAAGAAGTAATGTGACCTGGAGGCTTGTGCAATGTGCTTCGCTTGCTCGGCTTTCAGGCGTACCTCTCTGCTGCTCAGAGGAGCAGGTGCAGGAGCTGACGAGCCTTCACAAATAGCTGCTGCTGAAGGCCCACCTAATGCAGAGCCCTCGGCCCCTGAGAGCAGAGGTGGGTAACAGTATGTTTGGGGCAGCTTTAGAAATTGCTTGCCCTATGCAAATAAACGTTCACAGTGAAGCAGGGCTTGCAGGTCCCGCTCAGGATCCTTCTGAGGGAATTGAGAAACTTGCAGCTGGTATATTTTAGGAACTTTTAGAAATAGGGAAGTTGGGAATCTCCCTGCTTATTTAGTGTGGAGCTCCCATTTCTGCGCCCAAAGTACAATGCCCTACATAAACCGAAGGCAGCGTGCTCTGAGAGGCTGCCAGTGCGGATTTTCTGTTTTTGAGAGGAACATAGGAAATATATCCATCAGGACAGTGTTCATTTTCTATGCAAAGCTCTTCTGGGGATTTGTACGGAGGAGGATGGGGATGGGTTAGTGAAGAAGGCACAGGATAACTTTCCTGAATACCATTATATGCATGTGATATATGGAATAAACCAGTCTCATGCACAGTATGCGGCAATGCGCTAGAATGAGACGTAGAAGAGTCAAATATACAGGACTACTGGAGAACAGAGGATTTTTGCCATGACACCAGAGCCAAGAGCCAAAGAAAACCACATTTCTGAATTTTCAGAGGGATAATTAAAATCTTCTTTACTGTAGGCAAATTTAACCTGCAGTGTAAAACTTCCCTTTCCCATATAGCCAGAGGGAGGGATAAACTCCAGTCCCGGATGGCCGGGGCAGGAAAGCCTCCAAGCCGTGTGAGTTTCTGTTGAGAAGCCGTGAGCCTCGCTTCAGCGGGAGCCCAGCCGCATGCTTAACAGTGTGGCTTTTAAGTACGGATACGGTGTCTGCTGATCTAATCTGCAGCGAGAGGAAGCTGTCTTTATCGGAGCCGAGGAGATGTGCTGCCGCGATAAGCCTCGCTCACACTCAGGAGTTAAAATTATCTCGCAGGATCTCGGCTGGGGCTGCAGCGCGGCTCCAACGCGGGCGCTTTGGCTGGAAGTGGGGCATATTTTCAGCTGGGCAGGACCTCTCTAGCTGCAGCTTGCTAAACCTCAGTTTATTTTAGGGGAATGACTCTGCATCACGGGCTTGGATGGACCTTCCCACTGCTGCTCAGTTCTTCGGCCGTTATGTTATGGTGGTTGCTGCTTGCCCTAGGTTTGGGTTTTCCTCCTGCCCGAATTGTCACTCAACTGGAGCGCTCTTGGAGTTAAACTGGGAGATGGAAGCACAGGCTCAGGAGCGCTGTCACCTGCCTGCATGGAGGTGCTGTTTGGGAACAAGGCGCTGTTTTTCCTCCCATTTCTATAACTTCAGGTACCTCACTGTGACGAGCCCCTTTTCGGTCACAACCTCGCAGCCCCGGGTCTGCTTGAGGAACCTGCACTGCCCTGGGCTTGACCCAGCCAGAAGAGCATGGGCTAAAGGCACAAGGCTGGAGGGAGCTCCTCTTTGGTGCCTGACATCTAGAGCCAGAAGCGAGCAGCACTTACCTCAATACGATCCAAATGTGCCCCCCTCAGCCTCCCTTTCCTTGTTTTCTACATGTTTTTAAGTGTCTAAGACTTCTCTTGAATGCATTTTAGGGATGTGGTTCCTAGTAGGTTTTGGTGCCCAAGTCGCAGTGATAGCAAGCAGCCACCTCATCTGTTCTCCATCAGCCACAGTCACTCCACGACATCGGGAGGCATTTTGGGAAGTGAGTAGCCTCCTACTCCTCCTCTGATATCGGTGAGGTTTCAACTCTGAAATGTCCAAATCTGTATGTAAAACAGGGGAATCAGTTAGTACCCCAGGGAAGGTGTATAGGTCTGTGGGGGATGCAGAGCAAACACAAAATTCCTCTCCTTTCGCTACCAAAACAAGACTGTCCTCAAAATAAAATCCTAATAATGGGTCATGTCTTGCTTGTTGGTTTTCATGTTTCATTTCTCCTCTTTTTCTCATTTTCCAAACATAGCCAAAAATTCTGTCTGAGAAGTGTAGCAAGTGCAGAAGGAGTGGAGAAAAGTAACAGAATTAGTATCAGATTTTAAAGGTAGAGGAAAAGGAAATAGAGACCCAGTACCTGCTTTACCAACGAGTAAGGAGAACTTACCGCCCCTGCCTTTTTTTTTTTACCCTGGAAATGTTGCTTCTGAGGAAGTTGCTCTTACCAGAGCTTTCAGTAACTTCTAGATTATTTTATGGAAGTCCATGGGACTCCGCCTGCTCTGTGAGGCCTCTTTTTTAAAAATTGTAGAGAGTTTTAGCAGGAGCTGCTGATTCCTTCACGTAACAGAGGGAATCCGCATGTGATTTTACCCTCCTGGTTGAGTAAGTAATGTAACAGAAATATTTAATGCAATGGAAAGGTGGGTTTTAACTAAAGTTGATGACACTTTCAGCTTGTGTTGCAATTTATAGAAGAGGAAATATTCATTCTCCGTATTTCATCATTTAAAAGCATCCTGTAAGAAGCTGTGATCAGACAACATCCCCACTATGGATTTGAACTTCCCAAATCTTTGGTGGTTTTTATGGTTTGGTTTTTGTTTTGTTTTGTTTTCTAAGTGAAGAACTTTGTGTTCTGATCTCTAGTGATGGCACAGGGCTTTTTTGGAGTGAGGATATCAATCTGTTTCCATTCCCAGTGCATCTCAGCACTATGTAGACAGTGTTACTGAGCCTATTTTTTGCTGCTGCGAGTGAGTTTTGCAACACTCGGAAGTGGCGGCAGTGGCTGCTCTGGTTTCATTAGCACCAAAGTGGGTAGTGCCAGCTAGAGAACACCTTGTACCTCACTCGCAGTGCCTCCATGCCTTGGAGATATCTTTCCATCTCTTTCCATAAGGAAGTTTCCTTTCACAGGGGAGAAAATCACATACGCCTAAGAATCCAGGAGGAAAAACGTATTTGCCCGACTGTGAGATCAGTGGGGTGTACTGAGCCTCACTGCTTGCCTTTGGGCCATGGGGAGATTGACCTCCTCTTCTGAAGGGGGTGTCTCTGTGCCAGGAAAGACAGGTTGGAGCTACCAGTGGAGCCACTGTCACGCAGGCACCTGCCACTTGGATTAGGGGTCCTGGTTTTCCTTCCAAAATCCCAAATCCACATGATTTTGTAACGTGATGTGACATGTTGCTGACAGTTGGAAGGGGAGGCAGGCAAGCCTCGGGGGCCAGAGCGACTGCCGGGCTTTGCAGGTGTGGACCTACGCTGCGGGATTTTATCTAGAAGCCAAATAGGAACTAGGCTTTTGGTGGGGAGGGGTTGAGCTTCCTGCCCATTTGTCCACATCGTGGAGAGTAGAAATAAAAATGAGAAATGCTAAAATGCTAGCAGAAGACCAGCGGTTTTGGAGTCTGACACGTGTGAAAGACAAGGAATGGGTACTGGTAACGAGGCACTACCTCTGGCAGTAACACATTTGTTTAATTTTACTGCTGCACTGCTAGTAGATCCTAGTGAGATTGGTATCCTACTATGGGATTATAGTGCTGTTAAGTGGATTTTTTTTCTCCTTGCAAAACAGACCAGGGAAGTCTCATTTTGTTTGTTCTGTAATTACACATCAATGAGTGTGTACATTTGCTCTACACTCTTACCGTTGCTAATAAGCTTCTTTCCTCTGTGCTGTGAAAGAGCCTGATTTATACAATACACGTTTTAGCCTTTGGTGCTAAAGATCCAATGCAAAAATATGTTTATTGTCTAAATAAGTCTGTCTTTTTTTTTTATCTTTTTTTTTTTTTTAATCATTGCTTCTCTTTGATACTGCCTTTGAAGTTTGAAACAGTAATGTGTTTTCCAGCCACAGGGAGCATTTCAATGTCTTCTCTCTCTTACATGTGTACGCATATGCACATGTACATAGGCAGACAAGACTGTACTTTCCTGCACACACAGAGTTTTACGTCGGCAAAGCCAAATTCCTCTGTGTGTGTATGTGTGTGGAAAAGACTAGAGCACTCGTACGCAAAGTGGCATTTCTCTTGAAAGCTGAGCTTTTTCCTTTTTTTTTTTTTTTTTGGAGAAGGAAAGAGAAGGGCTACCAAGCAAGCATTCTTCAAAATAAAGTCATGCAATAATTTTTTTTTTCAGGCCTAAAAGAGGAAAAGGTTAGTTCCTGCTAGCTTGTCTGTATCATCCCATATGAGCCCCAAGTGTAAATTCCATTTGGGAAGTGGGCAGTGACTGAGGAAGATGTGTTCCTACCCCTTGTGGCTTGTGCAGCCTCGATAGAGTTGCCAGGCTGGGAGCCTTTGTTGCGAAGGCACAAGGGTCATAAAACTAAACATAATTGTTTATTTAATCACACGGGAAATGCAGACAAAACATCTTGCCTCTCTTATTTGAGATACAGCTTTCCACTAAAAGCTGGTGCATGCCTAGCTTGGTAACTTGCTCAGCGATGCTTGGGCAGGTAGCTGAGGAGATGAGCACAAAAGAAGGATTGGAAGAACAGCCCCGACAAACATAGTGAAAGACTCTTCTGGTCACTCCATCTCAGGAAGCAAGAGTGATTCTCAGGGAACCTCCTGATGCAAATGTCGAGGAGCTACAGTTGAGTGCAAAGTGTGATCCTTGCATGAAGCCAGGCCGCTTGAGCAAAATGCAGCCTTCCTGTGGTGTTTACTGTACAACCTTTTCTGCTTTTCCTCCTGTCTTTTTTTTACCTTCAGTGAGATAGAGCACAAATCGTTATTTTACTTGCGTACTTCCTGAGAACACAGTGATCCACATGTTCTGGGCTGCGGGTTGTGTTTTTCATGTTCAGGCTTAGGATGGGAGTTCATCAGATAGCGATGGGGAGCTCTAGCAAATCACACTTTTGCATCAGCAGAAGCAAATTTCACAAGACTTGCTGGGAAGGTTTGTCACAGTAGTCCTGCACGCCTAACAGCCACGACACATTCATTCGATAAAGAGATGACAACAGAAAATGAAACTTTTAACGTTTTCTTTTACAAGTCCTTGAGAAGCATGTTGTACCGCATGGCTCGCAGCAGCTTTGTGTGTGAGGTGGAAATAGAAAGACTCTGTGGCACAGATATCCAAGTTTACCTTAGCTAGTAAGAAATAGCCACTTCCCTGTGACTGCTTTGCAGTTCTGTGGAGAAGGTTTCTCACTGTTTTCATTTGTTTCTTTCTGAGTCCAGCCACCCAGTCTGGATGTTAGCATGAAATTTAGGTGCATTATGAATCCTGTCTTAGTTACAAACTGAAAGTTCATGAGAAAGAACAACAACATCATGTGTAATATTCTTGTAGTCTTTTGGGTTAGTTTTCTTGTGGCTAAGGAGCCTGGCATTTTCACTTTACTTGCACTCAACTCAGGAATGAATTTAGAGATGTTGTTCTAGAGAGAAGCTAGGAGCTATGTGAGCCATCCTTTCAGAGCTGCCACTGGAAAAAAAAAGGAATTCTTCAAGAAGGATATAATTTTGAGTCTTGTCAGTTCTCAGATCTTGACTTCTGCGTTGTGCCCTTAGACAAAAATCACATGTATTTAAACATTGCAAAATCAGAACTGTGAGTTCTGAGTGCCTCAACTCTCAGACCCTGCCTGTAATCCTACTGGGTTGTGTCACTGCCAGGTAAAGATAGCTACATGGAAAATACTGGTGGACAGCAGAAAAATTTTGTCAGAGCTCTCCGAATCTGTCAGGTTTCCTACAGCTGCAAAGCAGTGCTTGCTATTTTGCAGTGTTTGAAATATGCTGTAGGCATAAACTGAGCAGATGCTTCAAGAAGCCAGAGGAAGATTCATGCGAGTAAATGCCACTTACACTATCTAGAACATGCGACTAAGAGCAGAGGGGAAGTTTGACAAGAACTTTGCCTGCTAGACACTTTCAACCATTCCATAAATGCTAAGATGACAGGAAATGTCAATTCTGATAATCTGAATAGATCACGAACACTTACGAGAACCCAAACTTTGACCATTCTCTAAATGCCTGACACTAGTTTTCTTTTTTTTTTTTTTCTACTTGTGCCCAATTTTAAGCCTACTGTTCACACTAGCTGGATAAAATTACTCTTAATGTTTATGCAAGGTTGGGGGAGGAGGTAGAATTAAGCTTTGGCTGTTTCTACTGCCATTTATTTCAGATTGAATGAATTTGGATTTCAGCATAGGGTTACTAGAAAAGGAATGGTCCTCTGTTACTCTAGATACAACTCAAACACCCCAAAAATGCACTCTGAAGAGCTTACAACCTAATTAATATTATACTGATTGATTAATTAACCCTTACAATTTCTGACCTGAGGAAGGGGTTTGGTAGGGCACAAGTTGTAACTACTTGGTCATGAATCTAAACTGTGACAAGTAGTCTGGACAGCAGAAAGCAAATTTGTTTTTCCAATAGCAGCAGCAAAATAGTCAGGCATGTTCTTCCTCTGCGCAGTGGAACTGGTGTAGCACAAAACATGTTTTGTTTTAAATGATGTATCTCTTTAACTTGAAAGTGAGATCTAGAGGTATAAAGCTTAAATAAAAGACAGATTTCATGATGCCACACAAAAGAGTAAAATAAATTTTGTTAGTGAATGATTAAATCATTTGGGAAATCAGAAGCATCACAGGAAACAAAGAAGACTTCAGTGAGTTTTAATTCATCCAGCCCTTGAGCTTTTGGGAAATGTAGAGGGCTGAATTACAGCTCGGTGCATGATGAGTGCTGGCAAGTGCCCTGGCTTGTGCCAGTGTGAGGACTGGAATTACAGTCAGACATGGGCATGAAAGAGGCTGAGGACTGTGTCAGGAAGAGCAGGTAAAGAAGAAGTTTGTATATATGCCCAAACTATCTTCACTTTCATGGGTTCCAGTCAGTTTCTTATCCATTTTTTTAAGATGCTTCTGAAAATCTTTTGCATTGCAAAAAATATTCTGGCAATTTGTTTTTGGAGTGAGATTTCACACCTCATAACTGAACATGCATGAGAAGCGCTACAGAGCTAAACTGGAGATAACACACTTTTGAGGATTTAGCCACTTCTTACAATAAAGGTGCAGGCTGAGATGGCTTCTTGTTTCCTTTCTCCTCCCCCCTCTCCCCCCCACCAGCCTCTGCTGACGTGGTTGCTGTACTGTGGGAAAATAAAAAGTGTTTTGGATATTTTAAACAACCCTATGCTATTTTTTTCTTGAGATAATTTACCTTTGGGGCTCCTACGCCTCACTCTGAGTACACTGGCAGTACAGGAATAGGCCAGACGAGAGCACTTACAGCTTCTTTCCTATTTCTGTGTCATTGATAGGGAAGAAAAAGTCTGCTTGTTGTCCTTGAGCAATTGCAGATAAAGAACACTTGGCTGAGACTACAACAATTTGGTCCCCAGCTGTCACACTGTGGATGCAATGTCATGTTTCAGACTGGTCTATATAAAAAGTCTTCAACTTTTATATAATTCTATAATGCACTTTACACATTTTCACAAACAGGGTGACCAGCAGGTGGACAGATTTCAACCTCATGTGTTAGGACAGGACACTTGTGAGGCAGGCAGCCTCACAAGGAATCACTCCAGGCACAGCCAGTGAGTTTCTTCAGTTAAGAACAAAAAAAAAAAAAAGGCCCTATTCCCATTAAAAAAGAATGAAAGGCTGCACAGATAGGGAAGTAGAGGCACATGATGAGTTAAGTGCCTTTCCCATAGTCACACAGGAAGTTTGTTGCCAAGCTAGGAATTAAACCTAGATTTCCTGAGTCCAGCTCCAGTGCCCCACCCTTCTTTGGGGCCATAAGATTTTGTTTGTTGTCGAATTCTGTATAGGATGGAGCAGAAGGCTGGTAAGGATGGGAGCTGTTAAAGATAAGTACTTTTTATAATCAGTGAGAAACTGAGAAAAGTTCCAAATATTGCCCATTGTTTTTGCTATTTAATGTCTTTTTTTTCCAAGTTTACATCAGCATAAAAATCCCCTTGTGGTATTGCTCCTTAACCAAGCAATCAGCTCACTCCTTTCTTTATGGCTAGAATTGCAGTGGAGGCCAATACTTGGTCGTTTCCAGCTGTCCTGGTGCAACAGTAAGTAACAGTATGACTAGATAATCATGTTTCTGCTGCTTTTGCCTGACATTTCTTATCCAAAATCAACTAGAAAAAAATGCATCCATTTGCTGTGGAGAACATCCATAGCTAAGTGTCATACACCCTTGACTTGACATAGGACTGTTTCCTGAATAGCTGAATGACTGATTATTCTCTTTGGAAACCAGGAGAGGCTGCACTGAAGACTGCACTTAAAACCAGACTGGTTTTAAGACTGGAAAAGGCAAGAGCTGTCTGGTTATGGCCCTCAAACCCAAAATGCAAATCAGGCCTTCTTTCTAATTAGTAAAGAAAGACAAACTGGGCAAAACCTTCACAATGCCACTAGACTCCCTCATACACATCCCCATGACTGTACAGCCATCTATATAAAAATAATGCAGTTTATAGGCTACTTTAATGCCAAGTTATGACTACTGTTGCAGTATCTACAGGGAAGTGGATGAGTAGTTAGAATTGTGTCATGGGAAATGCAGTCCAGCCCTCCAACAGCCATAATACCCCCTTAGATATTACAAATGTGGGCATTTGTAAGAGGAGGCTTAATTCCTTCATATACAACTATACTAATCTCTCCTCTTTCATACACAAAATCTATTAAGTTTTGCTGAAGAACTAAATAAGGACTGAATGGCCGAGCAGCATCTCCTAATAATTCAGATAGGTAGTTGGGAAAACAGCAGAGTTTTTTGGTACTGTCTGTGCAAAAGGTTTTCAAAGAAAGTGCAGCCTCACTAATATCCAGTTCTTATCACTTCATGACAGCCTCCTCTGTAGGGGCATAGCCACAAATGGTTTTGAAGGAGCTTTTCCAACAAGGTGGCTTGCACGCAACAATGAGCAAATATTATACCGAAGTACACCTTTGTGTAACACTCCTGTCTTCATTTATGCACAGGATTTTACCACTGTCTTCCTGAGAAACTACGTACTTCAGTTTAGCCCCCAGATAAGATTAAGACTGGAGCTTGAGTCAAAAGGGATGCATCACTATTAGTTTTGTGATATTTTTAGAAGGTCATTTCTCATGATTTGCTTTTTACTCATCCTTTTATCAGGCAGATTCTCTCTGAAAAGTCCCTGAGACTAGGAGAGCGTTAAAAACAGGCCCTGTTCTCTTCCTCACTCTGCTTTGCCAGCAAATGGAGAAGAGAAAATTCTTCATGTGAATTTTCAGCGCTGTCCGATCCAGCCAAGTTTCATTCTGAATTAGTAGGACAGAACTGTACGTGCTCTCAGGGAAGGACTTCCTAAGCTGCCCGCTCCATCCCCTAGCAGCAGGGCAGGATTGCCCAGTTAAGCAATCCCTACTGTGCTTGAGCTAATTTCCTTCTGTACTCTTCCACCACTCGTTCCTTGGGGCCGCCTTTGGTAAATGAGGCCGTTGCCTAATCGAGCCTTCTCGCCCGGAGGCTGCGCATCAGGAGAGCTGCTGTCCGTGTGTGATTTCCCCCTCTTCTCTCCTGGGATGATTTGAGGTGCCCTCAATCTTGCTTGATATGAAGATTAGCATGTTTTTATTGCTAGGTGCTCCGGTTTCAGTTTTGTTGATGTCCCACTGCCCATAGAGTAGCAGAGCTCCTTAACTGCCTTTAAGTAGGTGGGGAGGGGAATTTAGGTCAAGTGGGTGAAATTTGGTGAGGAATAGTAGTTTAAAAGACTGCTACAGAGGCAGAAGAGGCTAGACTTATCTTTATTATTATTATTATTTATTTATTTATTTTTGCTAAGCCACCAAGTATAATTCCTGGTCTGTGCTTCCCTTTCTGTCACTTCTCCATAATTCTTAGTGTTTCAGTTGGGCTGCTGTCTCTCGGCTGCTTCCTCTTTTCCTGCTTTCCTATATTTCATTATTTGCACTTCTTCCTCTTCAAGCGCTTTTACAACAGAGCGAGGAGGATGTGGAAACCCAGTTACAATATGACACACAAACTGCAGTGTCACAACTGCAGCTCTCTGGTTTCACCACCGGAGTGAGCAGAAGCAGGTCAGGGCAGAGCGCGAGGCCCTGGGGGGCTGAGAGGGAAAGGGAGGTTTATTTTTACATATTTACGTATCTATACAGACGGGACAAAAAGGACATAGGGCTTGCTCATGACACTGCTGCCCCAGAAATTTGTACGCAGATGCCCTTCTGAACTTGCCCATAGAGTGAAAACCTGAAGGTGAGCAGAGCTCCAGGCCTGTAGCATGCTCACAGCAGTAGGGCTCCAGGCCTGTACTGCTCACAGCAGTAGGGCACATTGCGCTTTTGGCAAAAATAAATGAATAAAAGCCATGTACACGCAGGTGCTCCCACATCCACAGGCAGAATGCCTTCTTGTGTGCACACACTGCTGTCTGTGCATGTGAAGACAACCTGCAGAGAGTGCTGTGGATGAAAATGAGGAGGGACTCCAGCTTTCTTAAGATACCAGGCTGATGGGAAACCTTGTTTTCATGGACTGTGCTCCTGTTACTTTAGAGCACATGAATCAGTGGCTCTCCTTTCTTTCTTTTCCCTTTTTACATTTTTTTTTTGCCTAGGGTCTTCTGAAACCTTTCCGCTCAGTTGCTATAAATGCATATCCTAAGACCTGGTGTAGGCCTTGCTCCAAACTCATAAACCATGGCAGATGCTAAGCAGATAAACAACTGTGGGTTGGGAGGAAATGGGTAATGTGTCCAGACTGCTGTGTGTGTTTGTGGAAGGAGTTAGAGGAACAGCAGATAGAGGTTTCCTGTTAAGCCGGACAAGGGGGAAGCTGTGATGTTTCTCATATGTAGCTGTGATGGGACTCAGGTTCAACATCATTCTTAGTGTGGGTTTGGGCTCTCCGCTGCCAAGGAAGCACAAGTTGTCTTAAAAGTCTAAATACCACTAAAAATCTGTTGGGCACACACCCAGCAGCTCCAACAGTGGAGTAGATTCTTAATAGTCTCCCTTTGCTACAAATTAGGAAGCAATGACTGAACCAGCTGTGGGCTTTGAAACCAGAATGCACCAAAAGATGTCGTTTTTGTTAACTACTTCTCAACTACTCATTTAAATTGAATCTAGGCTATGTTTTGGGTAGCACTAGGCTGCCTCTGGTCACCTCCTTTGAACCAGCTCCCAGAATCTTCGACAGGTGCCTGAAAGTTTCTTCAAGCAATTCCTTCTTGCTGGTCTCCAAATGTGTAGCACATTGAAAACTATCATTCAAATCATTATCATTCACCTGGGGAGAAATAACCCCAGACACCAGTACAGGCTGGGGACCGATCTACTGGAGAGCAGCTCTGCTGAGAGAGA
>JAWLRI010000162.1:446583-485639 GCA_034781795.1 Crypturellus tataupa
TGCAGGGGGGTTGGACTAGATGACCTCTAGAGGTCTCTTCCAACCTTAGGCATTCTATGATTCTATGATTCTATGATCTGATTGCCAGATACTTGGTGCCTTATTTGTGCTCCAAGAATGGACGAACTTTTCCTGCTGGAGAAAGGGAGGACCAGGAACCTGCCTACCACAAAAGAGATGGAAAGTGTTCTTGCCTGGTTATCTTTTTCTTTTCCAGTTGAAGTCAATTTTTCAGACAAAATTGTGCCACCCGCCTTGTACTAAGCTTGACTACATTTCTCAGTCAAGCTTAGTACAAATCCTTAGCATTCCCACCGAAGCAGCATCTCTCTCCTGAGCGAAATACTTCAGGGAGAGTTTTTTCCCCGGTTTCTTTTCATAAAGCAGGTTTACCAGAAGTGCACAGTTTGAACGCAAAAAGTTTTTGTGCGCCACCTGGACATGTAAAATGACTGTGCGAGCTCAGCAGGAGGTTGGTGCCTTCACCATATTGCATTCCTCACGAGCACCATGAGCTCCCAGCTGGAGTTGGGCCCTGGCACCAGCAATACTACATGGCCCTGAAGGCAGTGGGCAGGATGCTCTGGTGCAAGGCCCAGGCTGCGCAGCAATAGCTGCACGCCGACCACTGCCAGGCCAGGGCAAGGCTGCAGCAAACCCTAGCGAAGACAGGCAGGCTGGGTGACTGCCATTGCCCAGGTCAAGCAACGAGCTGCATTACTGTGCTCCTTGGCAGGCTAATTTGGACTCAGCGGCTCCCAGTAGCCACAGGATTGTGTGTTCATGCAGCTGCTTTCATGCAGAGGCGCTGGAAAGCCTCTTTCATGCAGAGCCTAGAAATGCTAACAAAAAGAAATGCACTGATACACACAATAACATCTATACAAACTCCCTCCCTTTCATTCTACTACATAAAACCAGCAGGTGTGAAAATAAAAAAAAATAAATAAAAAAGGAAATAAAATAAAAAAGCAGTTGCAATTTTTATAAGTATGGTGACTAGAACCCAGCACATACAAGGAAAAGGTGTGCAGAGTACAAGGAGAGCGGGCTGGCCAAAAGCAACGCTGTAGGAGTTGACCTGCAAGGGGAATATCCAGGAGAGCTTACACCTTTGCACCTTTGCAAAACGTGGTAAAACTTGTTGGCTGCTTTGGGAAAGCAGCATTTTTACAAAGGGGAATTGTTGGGTCGGTGGGTTAGGATTCCCCTTCCAGCCGCCCTCCTGTGCTCTGTCCCAAACTGTTCGTATTAACGCTTGTGATGATAGCTCTGCCTTTCTCTTAGGTCTGTCTGTTGTAGCGATAATGCCACCTGCTTTTACACTTGCTGCTAACAGTGCCACCAACCAACATCCTGTTTGCCTTCTCTGTTGCAGCTGCATACGGGGCAGAAGGCTTTAGGGACTTTCATGCATTAATTCCCAAATCTTTTTCCCGTAAGTATGCTGAAAACTCAATTCACTACAGAGTATTTCCATCTAGTTCCTACTTTTGTGTTTTTCTTTTGCCATCTTTTCAGTTTTCAGTAATTTATATTTGTGTGCATATGCTGCCAATGGACTTGAGTAGTTCTAGTCCTCTGGGGTTTGTTCACACACATTCTGTTTTAATACAGTAAGTCCATTTCAAAAACCACCTTCATCAAATTTCCTAGCAGGAAAGGGGGTCTGTAATCTTTTTAATGAAATATATTTATGTACAAAACCTTAGTTTTTTAATTAAGAGAACAAGTTTAGTGTATGACTTAAGAAAATCTGTGGTCAAGCTGAATACTTGTATTACTTGTGTTCACCGTGGTGAAAACAGCATTTTAGGATTATCTTCCACAGAATTTGTAGGATAATCTAGACTATTTCTGTTTAGCCATCTTCATAAACCATTTTTGAGCCCTGATTTATTTTTTTTTCTGAATCACTAAATTATTCCCCTTTTTAGGACATACATTTGAAAGGAGAAACTGCTATTTATGACGTGTTCTCAGTCTGTTTTAGATATGATTTCTATTCATATGGTAATATTTGAAAAAAAAATCAAAATGCTTAAAATGATAGACTTTATTAAAAGATGTCCAGAAGTATAAATGCCTTTACTCTCAGCATATTTCCCAGTAGTATTCGGAGTCAGATCCTGCTGTCATTCCCACCCATGCATCCAGCCAGCCCTTCAGGGAGAGAACATGTCGGCAAACATTTCACTTTTCTCCCGAAATCATGTGATTAGAAAAGAGGGAAGGAAGTGCCAAGATGATCTAGTCTACATAAAACATCATCCAGGACTGTGGAAGAGAAGAGGAATGAAGAGTGGCATTAACTGAACCAAGTCCTGGCCCTTTTCATAGCCTGTCCAGGGTCAGGCCTTTGCTGTGCTAAAACAAAGTCTATCTGCCTAGGTGCTATCCCATTTATTTATACCTCGATTTTATTTATATTTGCAATTGATTGCCACCAATGAGATTATAATACAGACTGTTCATCTGCTCACTCTTACCGGTTTGGCTTTTGTTAACAGCAGCTCAGGGCAGGAGGGCTTCTCCTCCAACGCAGCCGCCCTCGCCCTGCTGCCTTAGGAACGCAGTGCTCCCTGTGCTAAGGCCCGTGCGGGCTCTAGCCCCATCCACTTCCTCACGTCCTGCCCCACTCCGGTTTCTGCACCAGTGTCTGTGCTGCTTTCACTCCCATTGCCCCTGCTAAACTGTTAGCCCTGCAAAACAAATATTTGGAGTGCAGCCCTCTGTGCTTTCCTGCCAAGTAGAGAACGTTGCATTTTTCAATTCATTTCCATCCCTTACCTCTGATGCATTACTTACTTATTTTTGTACTCACCTGTGTCAGGAAAATGTAAGCGATGTGTCTTTGTTATGAATTCCATTGACTTAGCCCAAATTGTCAACATGGATGCTCCAAAGTGACCTAGGAACAGACCTTAGATGTGCAGCTCATTTGTCTCCCATGCTACTCCATATTGTCACCAACTCGTTGCATTGCCCACAGAAATGGAGTCATGTTTGTTGCTTCTGTTTTTTAGGTGCATTGCACGGTGTGTCTAGAAGTTAATACCTTCTGTGCCATGACTGTTTCTTTGCCACTGCGTTTTGCCCTGCAATGAAACTGAGTGGCCTCCTGTGTTGTGTCTTTCAGCCGGTAACATTAAAATAGAGACACAGAGTGATGAAGAGAATGGGCGTGCCTGTGAAATGAATGGGGAAGAATGTGCGGAGGATTTACGAATGCTTGATCCCTCAGGAGAGAAAATGAATGGCTCGCACGATGGCCCAGGCAGCAAAGCCATGTCAGGCGTTGGAGGCATTCGACTTCCGAACGGAAAGCTAAAATGCGATATCTGTGGGATAATTTGCATCGGTCCCAATGTGCTCATGGTTCACAAGCGAAGCCACACTGGTAAGGCCCAGCGCAGTTTTTCTTTAGTTGATAAGATGTGCCCATGTGCTAGGAAGAGACTTACTTTTCCATGTGTGTTGTGCATTTGTTCCTCCAGCACGGTCGTGCAGCATTTGGGGGTGCCTGGAACTGTGTTATTCTGTTATTCCGTTTTGGACTCGACCTCAAATGAGGCGAGTCCTTCCTAATGGAAGGCCATCTATTGTGTCAAAAAAAAATTACACCATAAAAGAAGTCAAACAGATTTTCATTATTTTATTTATTCCAGTCAGAAGTTACACATTGTACTGATACCAAATATTGATGTGCTGATACCAAATATTGATGGTTGAAGCTACTACATGAAAAATCAAACTTTCAAAAAAAAAAAAACAGAAAAGAAATTTTAATTGCTTTGAAAATTTTTAGGAATTTCTAAAAAAAAACACAGTTGTCTGACCAGCTCTGCAATGGACACAGTTCTAAATGCTTCCAGCAGTGCCACAAAGTGATTAAAAGAAGTGATTGGCAAAACAAATAAGTAGTTTCCACATTCAAGGGAACTATCCTGTGCAGTTTTAGATTATTTAAAAAAAAAAAAGTTAATTCCATGTCAAATATTTCATGCAATAAAAGCAAGTGTTGTCACTGGCTGAGTCTGCACTAGTGGGTTTCTACTCCAAGAGAGATACGTAAGGAAGCTGTTCTCTATCATGAGCTTGTTGTTGTCACAGAACTGTGCATCTTCTTGCCTCCATTTTCAATTCTAAGTAGCTCAAAAGGGGGCAAAAAGTGAAGAAACTGAAACAGAACAAGAGGTAAAGACTGGGGTGAGTTGCATCTTAGCTTCTTCGAGATGCCTTAAAATGTTAGGCACCAATCCAACACGCCAACGTCACTCATAGACCGAAGGGAACTGAACTCTGCTGCGGTGGTGCACCCAGCAGGGAGTAAGTGCTTGGGTTGCCTGTTGGTTTTTTTAAGAGTTATGAAGTTACTTTGAAAATAAATAAATATATCTTTAAATATCTTTATATATACTATATATGTTATATATATAATTTGTATATCCCTTTTGGAAAAGTCACATATAGTTCTTAGCAGAGAGGCTGCACCTTATTTCCTACGTATATTAAGAGGTGTGAGGTTGTTGGTTTCTTTTTCAGTTGCATGTAAGTGTGGTCCTTTTAAAGTCGACAAAATATGGGTGGAACATGACTTGCACATGAGGCCTTTCTAACGGGCCCATTGGCTTTAAGAGGGGGTATGGTAACAGCTGAAATAAAACACTGCTACTTCAAATGCACTTAAAAGTAGAAGTCTGTGTGCTTGTTTAACGAGGCTGCTGTGTTAATAAAATAGATAAAGGGTGCATGGCAAGAGCTATTGGTTAATTTAGTATAGCTCAACTACAAAGCCAGCATCATTTGCCAGTAGGATCCTCTTCTTAACCAGGGAAGGTAGCTAAACCGAGCAGTAGAAAGGCCACATGAGCTCGAGTCTGCTCAGTAGAACTGCCCACTTCTCTTGCTCCGAACACGCCGAGGCCGTGTCACTTCGTGCTTGCGTGGAAGCGTGGCCTTAGCTTCGCCTTGCGCCAGCGGTGCGCAAGGTGCTCGCGGGAGCAGCGCTTCCGCAGGGAGGGAGCGCAGGAGCGGGACGGCGGGGAATGAAGGGCGCGTTGTGAGGAGCCACTGCTGGCTGCCCTGCCTGCCTCCCCGATGCGCTGCAAATTAAAGTAGAAATGGGATACCCTATTAGAGACATTTAGCTGCCTCTGCTGAAGCCCATCTCAATGCGCGCCTGACGAAGGAATAAGCCTTGCAAATGAATTGCTTCGCTGCTAATTCATGTAAAACCTGCGTACGCGGTGAGGGTTCCTTAAATAAATATTTGATAAGTGAACAAAACTCAGGCACACTAAAATGCCAACCTAGAACGACTGCCTGGCCTGATAAAAGGCATAATTACATTTAATGAATACACCTGCCAAGTGCAGATATGCAGAGCAGCACCTGATATTTTCTACCCCCTTCTGTGTGCAAGCAGCTGTAAAACACTGGCTATTTCCTGCTGCTCTACCTGTTGCTCCCCTGTGTGGAGTGAATCCCTGGGGACCAGCATGGCCGGTGTCCTCTGTGGCACAGGCCTGTCCACGAGCGGCCGCGCGCGGAGGCTTTGCAGGGCTTTCAGCGGCGACGTGGGGGCGCTGGCCTGCGTAAGGGCTGCTCCCCTCGCGCTCCTCCTGCTCTGTCGCCCGTAGAGATGCCGGGTGTGCAGCAAGTCTCTCTCTGTAGCCTCCATCTGTCTGGCTGTGCCGCCTGGAACAAGGTTTCGTGCTGTAACTGCGAGCGCTGCAGGCTGGAGCTCCACGTCCCCCTCGCTTTCCGTGGCGGGCATCTCCCGGCATCCTTTTATAGTCCTTGTGCTCTTCTCTGGAGCTGCTCAGAGTAAAGAGACCTCAAATGAATGCTGGAAAACCTGTCTAGGAAGACACCCTTCTGCGCACCTCTTCTGCGTTTGTGTCTCTCCTTACAATCTAACTTATCACTGTTTCAGTCCGTTTCTGAAAAATGCCTTTCACAGGGAGTAATTGTCCCTAAAATCAGAAGGTAAAGAAGGTAAATCTTGCCATAAAAAAGATTCATGAATATTTCTAGCCATAAAATAGATCCGTTTTACTGTCAGCCGACTGTTGGAGTGGCCAGCCCTGGTAGAGTAGAGTTGGCAGATTTTTCTGTTGGGATGATGCCACTACTTTTTTCCTGCATTATCCAAAAGTAAGGAATGATCATGGGCACATATATGCATACAGGCTGGCCTGATATGTGCAAAATAATAAATGATGATCAAGGGAGAGAGAAGACAGGGATAGTTTAACTTCCAGGGTTTCGTTTTTTACTTTTTAACTTCTTCTAGTTTTTACTTCTGCCCTGAAATTTTTAATTAATATTATGGCTATGTAAAGAAAATCAAAACTAAGAACATGTCATCACTGAAGTATTTTGAATATTGTAGCTATATTATAATTACTGTAGCAGATTACATTTATGCCTAGAACTAGAATTTGGTTGGTTGGACTTGATCAAGGGCTGTGTCTCCTAGAAGAAAAGGGCTTGCAGGAGAGGTGGAGTTTTTACACATATAAATTGTGTCCTGTGTTCCTGCCTGGTGCAAGTGGAGACAACTTTTCCTTCCCAGTGACTTAAGAAAAGCCTGCCTCTACCTTAAACCAGAAATAAATAAGCAAATGAGCGCACCAGTCCTCTTCTAGCAGCCACGAGAGCCCAGCACCGTTTCAACTCCCGCGGGGGCAGCACAAATTCCCACAAGCAAAATCTGCCTTGCCTTAAGTTTTCCTCTGTGTCCTCCCAAAGCGTAGGAGAGCAGGGCCCATTTCTGCACGTCCTCCGAACGTACCTGGCTTGAAGCAGGATTTGAGTGCAGAGGCGCCGGGTTTCCTCCGCCCTGTCTCAACTTAGGTGATTTTGCTCGCTCGCTTTCGCTCGCTTTCTCTGTCTCTTTCCTGATTTGGCTGCTTAGGGACAGACAGGTAATGGAGAAGAAATTGAAAGGGAAAATACAGGGAAAATGTAAATGAAAAGAAGTTATTATAACTGTTATAATGAAGTGCCTTTCATTTAAATATAAGAATGTAACGCTGAAATGAACTTGTGATCCTGAAATGCATTTTTAATGAGTTTCCTTTTTATTTTGCTGCTTCAGTGGCATATTTTAAAGACCCTTTGAAAAAAGCCACATTAAAAACCCCACCAAATGCCACAACATGCAAAATTGGATATTGGTTTATTCCAAAACTGCTGATCAGGAAGAGTGGCTCTTCAACACAAAATGTTGCAGTCACTTTATTTAAATGAGTTTGAATTTGCATTGTGATGTGCCATTCTGATTTAGAAAAAAAAAATTAGATTTTCAGATCAAATTGACCCAGCCAGTGAAGCATTAAGAAACTGGCAGGTTTAGTCTGAAAGCCTCATGTTATATCAAACCTGCAGCCGGTGGAAGTCACAGAGCAGCAGGGAGAAAACAACTTTCTCACTGAAGTCTCCCTCTTGTTCCCGCTCGTGGTGTGTGTTTTTGTCCTCACACGTTTGCTCCTTCTCCCTGCAGGGGAACGGCCGTTCCAGTGCAATCAGTGCGGCGCCTCCTTCACGCAGAAGGGCAACCTCCTTCGCCACATCAAGCTGCACTCGGGGGAGAAGCCCTTCAAGTGCCACCTGTGCAACTACGCCTGCCGCCGCAGGGATGCCCTCACGGGCCACCTGAGGACTCACTCAGGTACGCGAGGGCGACAGGCCACCATGGTAGCCCTGCGGGGGAGTCCTCACCCCAGCTGAGCTCACACGGCCATGAGGCTTCAGGGTTTAAAGTCAGGAGATCTCAACACTCTCCGATCTGGTTGCGATTCTCTTCGTAAGGAGTGAACACGACCTACAGCGCTCAGCAGTATTTGGTCGCGGGCCTTGTTTTTACAAGTGCGTTGAGAGATGACACACTGCATTAGAGGACTCAGCTAGAGGTGCTCAGTGTCTTCTCCCAACAGTAATATAGAGATCTGAATAAAAATGATACTTGGGCATTTCTGTCAATATGAACCTCTCACTGTTTGAATAAAAGTCCTAGTCACAAACCTTCTGCGAAACAAGTCCGGTTTAGCACCTCTGACGGACTTTTAAATCTGCCTGTAACCTCATACAGTCTCTCCAGCTAAGTGGGAAATGCAAGTTGTCATTTGGATGGGAGACAACAAGGGCAAACTTGCAGGAATGATGCCACTAACTTTGCATGTGAAATTTGGCTTTGGGATGTAGCTGGATAGTGCAAGGGGGGCTTGGCAAGTGACATTTGTGCCTAGCACAAAACTAAGGCAATTCTAACATGCATTAAACAATGTCTTGGTCCCAATGTCTTCCTGTCCTTGCAGATCCTGACCTGATTTGGGAAAGCACATGTTTAAAATTCCCCTCCCCTACTGATTTTAGTAGCAAAGCAATTTTAATCGTAATTTTTCATGTGTACATAAAGCTACCGCTACGATTTCCTAGGTAGCAGGACACTGTAAATACTGGTTTTGATTAGTTCCAATAACGAGGAATTACCATCAATAAGTATAATAGAAGTTGGATGTCTGAGTTGGATGTCTGTCTGTGAGAATTTGTAAAAAAGTGTTCAAAGGTTAGATTGTGCAGCCACCTAAAACTATGAACTCATATGAAAACTGACTGTCTTTTCATGTTGAGACAGAAAATTTAGGTCCAGAAGTCCTTGAAACCATGTTTTTACTGTGAAATTCCTGGAACTGCCTGAACCTCAGTCGTTGTAATATAGAAAAGCTTTAGTCATGCCATTTCTCTTGAATTTACAGAAATAGAGAACAAGAAAGCCTGTGAAATCTTATGCTCTGCTCAAGGCGTTGAGCTGCATCTTGTTACAGCAGAATTAACCTCCAGTGGCAGTCAGGTGCCTGCCTACAAAAACTGTTTTCATTGCTGGCCCTCCTTGTGGCAGCAAGGCTTCTGAGTATCTCCACTCAGATCTTTGAAGGTGTCTCGGTTTCCAGCTCTCGCAGACTCTGTTTTTGAAGATTTAAGGTCGTAATCTTTATCTGATGTGAATCACCTGAAATCAGCTTGCAGCACCCACAGAACTGCCTTGTTGATGAAAAGATACCTACAGCTGGCTTTCCATTATTTTTCTAAATGCCAAACTATGTCTTCAGCTCACGGCAGTGTGGGTTTCTTTGGGGTGTTTTTCTTCTTGTTGTTGTTTTATCATTGATATGCTGTTGAATGCCTACTTTGAACCTTTCCCTTGTATTTGCTGCAGTTGGCAAACCCCATAAGTGTGGATACTGCGGACGCAGCTATAAGCAGCGCAGCTCTTTGGAAGAACACAAGGAACGCTGTCACAACTACCTGCAGACCATGAGCATCTCAAGCAGCCTTTATTCAGGTAACAGCATGCAGCAGAAGTGTCTCTCCAAGGATTAACACTCTCCTCACCTGTGCTTAGCAAAAGGGGTCCTGAAAGAACATAGTACCGTAGCATCTTCTGTTTTAGGGAGGGAGAATATTGAATGCACACACACGCACGTATATAATACTGCATATAAATGTTTGGCTTCTATCATGCTTTGCTTAGCTCAAACGAAAAGCCAAAGTACAGCTCCGGTATATAGCAAAACACTTGCAAGACCTGGAACCTTTCAGTTCACCATCTCAAAACCAAAGTATGGCTACATTTTCTCGGCACCTTCTGGTTTTGCTTGAGTCCATACTTTTACGGACATATTACTAATAAGAGGGTCATATCAGTGTCCTGGGGCTGGAGAACCTTCTGCACTGTGTATCTCCTTATATCACCCCTTCCCAAGCACAGTTTAATGGGCTTCCTTGAACCATGAGACCAATTCCAGGACAAGGACAAGTCATCTCTCTTTGATTTCACGCTTCCAAGTGAGAGGGCAGGGAGACAGAGGGATTTCATTTAGCCCTTTTGATTGAGACAGTCCAGAGAGGGTAATAATTTTGGGATAGGCTTCTTTAACAAACAAATTTCTATGCAAACAAATTTGCGAGGCAGAGGGGTCAGGCTTCTCTGAGAGACTTGGCTTGTCACAGAGATAAAGTCTATCTACTTCAGAATCTAAAACTACGCCCAGAAAGTTAAAAAAAAAAGTGGATCTTATTTATTTCCTTTATTTAAATAAAGGTCACGTGTGTGGGTTTGATCACAGTAAGTAGCCATACAGAACTGCATTGCAGACCCAATGCAAGAACCAGCACCTGTGGTAGATTTTAAAGGTTGTAGCCCATCCAGTAAGTTACATTTCTTGCATACCTTTTTGATCCTGTCAGTATCCTTTATTCAGTTCGTCAAACATCAACATGGAAGGTTCTTTCTGACCTATTTGCAGTGATGCCTCATTTAATATTGAATATCTGGACAGAACCTGAATATGTTTTTACATGTTATCAGATAATGTAAAGTATATGCACATAACGATAGCAGTGAATGCAGCTGAGATTCTGCTGACAGACAACGTGTTAGAGCAGCGCCCCTTCTAATTTTACTGAGGGGCTGGAGAATATATAAATAGAAAGCTCTAAGTGATATACTGTAGGCATCAATATTTATTCCTCAAAGAGGTGATAGGATTTAGAAGCAAATATTGTCTCAAATTAAAATTTTCAGTGTCTGCCACATGGGTTTGAAATACTGGCAATCAAAACACCAAACTGAGTGCGAATGACTCTCTAAACTACTACTAAAATCTTAGTGAGCAAGAAAGTCATGAACTTTAATAAGAAATAATTCATAAATTTTAGAGATGAAAGTTTGATTATAGCAAAACACGACAGAAAATAAAAAGATGTTTACAGTAGTTAAGGACTGAGTATTTGTCAGTGGGATGGAAACTTGGTGAATTCATGAATGCTTTGGGAGAATATATTTGGAAGAATATATCCCTTGCATATACAGAAAGTATCGTACATATTTCTATTAGTATCATGCATCTTCCAATTCAGAAACAAAATAAAGGGATTAAATTTTGTTTTAGACCCTATATTTTACTCTTAAAAGAGAAAAAAGAAACTATTACTACCTAGTTAATAAATCACTTCTTGATGTTTCGAAGAACTGACCAGCATTTTTTTTCTTACTATTTTGTTTTCTAAACAATCTATTCTCCCTCACTGCAAACAGGGTAGCACTGACTATACATACCTTTCTCCCTGTTCACATGATTTCCTTTATAAACACAAGAGGAAAATGCAATGGTGCAGCCTCTGTTAGTGTCCTCCTGGAATTTTTAAATACATTCTCTTTTATATTTAGAAAAGCACATAGAGCCTACTTGCAAGAACTACTACGCTTTTCGTGGTATTTCAAGATGTGATATGGAGCTAAAAAGTCATAAATAGGTCCCTTTTGTTTTTCAGGCTCAGGTATGTTGATACAAAAAGGCTGTTAAAGCATCAGCTTTGGGATTCTGCTACAACAGAATTGTTTTTTATAGCTTTTTAAAAATATTTAGTGCAATGTTTATTGAAAAAGAAGAAGTCAACTGAAAGAATCTGAATTGGAAAAAGTTTTCCTTCAGCTAATAGGAAAAGTACTTATATAAAGAAAAGAATGAGCAAAGAGGAATAAGGAAGGGAACAAGACTTATGATATTTTAACTTTTTGTTTGCTTTCTATAAGAGGAGGAGACTCAGCCTGAAATTCAGAAACCGATGAACTAAATGGCAAAATTCTTACTTTAGAGAACTAGCATCTCATCCTTCATATGCAGTTCTTCTCAAAGCTTTTAATTGGAGTTTTCATTTGAGTTCAGTAGAAGCATGGTGAGGTCTTTCTAATACTTATATGAAATAACGGAGAAGAAAAAGTTTATTAAGTTTAAAAAAGATCAATTACAATTCTTCAATAACTTGTAGATCTTCATTTGGAAAGATAAAAAAAGTTTTTTTTTTCCAGTTTCCAGCAGCCAAATTACAGACAAATAGTTACCAGGTTGGTGGCGAATTTCTTGTGTTCAGTGTTGCGGAGGCTGGAAATTAGTATGTAATTCATTTTTTCCCCTTTTTTATTGCAGTTTTTAAATTTGCAACATTAAAAGTTTGAGTGATGTCAAAGCCATAATTCACCCTGTCTGGAACTGATTTGCAATAGAATATTGTTATATCCTAAACGGTTACTTCTCAATCCTTTCAGCTTATAACTGCAAATTTTATGGCTTTTTCTTTTCACTTTTCAACTAGTTGCTGTAAAATAGTGTCTGTAAATCTCCCCCTGCGATAGCACCTGGAAACCTTAGCCAGCAAAAGGTGCAGGTACCTGCCAGGTTAGTGAGGACTGGACACCATCTATATCCTCTAGCACCCTGCCCGTTTTGCTGCCAAATTCTGTCCACATCTTGTGTCAGTCTCAGATCTTTAGCGTCTCAGGGGGCTGAGGACTATCGACGCCCATGGCGGTGTCGCTGCAGTAGGCTGTGCCGCAGCAGCGACACCAAGGCTGCCGCCCCGCTCTTGGGCTCGGCGCTGCGGGGATGTCCTTGTCGGCCCTATATACCCGCCTTGCTCTTTCCAGCTGCCCTGGGGAACCTCGTCTTTCAGGAGAAAGGAAACTTTCGCAGTCACACTTGCAGAATGTCAAGGACAGATTGCCAAACAGCCCTGCACAGGAGCTGCATGTTCCTCTCCTGAAGCCGCCAGGGCAGCGGCTCCCACCATTGGGGAGCCGCGGGTACGGGAGGAGCGGGCTCTGTGGACCTTTCCCACCTCTAAATGGGGTGACTGCAGAGCTAAGCTGCAGTGATGAGGCAAATATTTGCAGCGGGCAGACGCAGCAGTAGGTACCAAAGTGGTTCCCCTAACTGAAATACCTTGCAGAATCAATGTCCACAAACTAGCTTTTTCGTCACACTTTAACACCAATGTACAGGCTCAGGTAGAATATCTATACCCTAGGAGCAGGACAGAATAAAATTAACTCCCCACTCTGCCAACACATCCCCTTTTCCCTGTCAAGAGAATGATTTGTGCAGTGCTCTCAACACATACTGTATTTTATTTAAATGGTGGAAGTCAGAAATACTTTTCCATACATTTCCCAGAGCATTTACAATGCATTTTCATACTTTGCCCTCTGCTTCTGCAAGGAAGTGCTGGGGTGCAGAGTCTCCTTTTCTTAGACTCTTCTTAGCCAAGACTCCCTTTGCTAAGTTCAACTACTTCTACAGAGACTCAGCAGCAGCAGGAGGTTAGAAAATACATTTGAGTAGAAGTAAGTGCTCCAGTAGTGAAGTGCGATTAGCAGTTTAGTCAAAATTGTTATTTATGGTCCTAACTGCATCAAGAAAGTATGACAATATCTATTAGGGGAAGAGAAAAAAAAAAAGAGAAGGGGAGGTGGGTTGGTGTAGCACACACAGATATTTAGGGATATGGGAGCCGCAGGTTTCCCTGCTGTTGTGCTGTAGCAGCGGGACAGGGCGGGCTGGGAGGAGCAGCAGAAGCGCGGCGGGATCGTGTGCCCTGCAGCCGCCTTCCACCTGCGTCTGGTGCTCTCATGGAGAGCAGCGCGAGCGTGCCCATGGATTAGTGCACAGGGTGCTGCTGTCAGGAGTGAGGACTGGCCCTTGTCCACAGGGGTGAGCTCCTGCTTCCAGCATGATAAGAAATCATGGCCTGGCTAAGGAATAATAACCTGAAGACTTGGTTCCATTAAACTGGAACGAGCATGCCTAACCCTTCTGATGTCATTTGATTTCAGCCATAAAAGAGGAAACTAGCCAGAGTGAAATGGCTGAAGACCTGTGCAAGATAGGGTCAGAAAGATCCCTCGTGCTGGATAGACTAGCAAGTAACGTCGCCAAACGTAAGAGCTCTATGCCTCAGAAATTTGTTGGTAAGAGTTAAACGTTTGCTGTCTCCTAAACAAAAAAAAAAAAAAAAAAAAAATAGAGCAAAGCAAGATCCCAAAACAAAAGCTTCTCACAAGATTTTCACTCTTGTTTTATGATTTTACTTGTTTTACTAAATTAACAGTATTTATCTGAATAGAAGCAGGTATGTGTTGGGGGGGAAAAATAATGTTTCCCCAGTATACATTTTCATAAATTTAATTTGCCACATCTGGAGATCTATTTTAAGACTTCTTATCTTTTCCTACTGCTTCCGAACCAGCTCTTTAAAAGATCTGGTTAGGTTCTTGAGGTTGCCTTAAGAACCTCAAGATTACCCTAGGAATACAGGTTTCTTAGTGAGAAAGCATTTGACCACATGTTCAGGGTTGTTTTTACCGATTTCTTGAATGAGATCCAGATTTGTGCATATTCTGTGGTATATGTAAAGCATTTGTGAATAGCTGAGCATAGGCTGGATAATCTTCTTAACTATTTCACAAAGATTGTGTACTTTTCTAGGCCATAATGAGTAAGCAAATAAATGTACGTGGATCTGAGAACAAGACACAACAGAAAAGATCTTTGGGTGCATCCTATAAGCAGTGCGACACTGCAGCTATGAAAAATAACTTCATGACCCCTTGCATTTTGTCCTTCTTAATATACATTTCCTTGTCTTAGCAAGAAAAAAATGGAAGCTATTACATATTTTTTCTATTTGGTATGCCTTGAACCAAGTTATGATTGGTTCAGTTCTGTAATGATCAGACCACAGACAATATTTTATCAGCTATGTCAAATTAGTCTTAAATGAATCAGAACATGGGAGGTGAGGTGACACACTCACCAGTAGCTGTTTGTTTTTTAATTCTTTCTATATTCATTTATAATATACTTCTGTAGGAGGTGATTGGAGAAAACTAAAGTCTTTTAAAAATATATACATTAAGAAGGTCTTCAGCCAAAAGTCAAGGCAAAAAACACGACTTTATGGGACAAGAATACCAAATATATTTTCTTCAAGAAGGGCATAAAGGTGAAAGGAAGATCAGTATTCCTAGGATAAGGAAAAGAGTAGAACAAAAAGTTTGAAATGGAAGTCAAAGATTTCCTTCGAGTAGAAAAGCAACAACTATAGGAAATGGTCAAGACTAAGAAACAGTAGCACACACTTACAAATGATGGAAGGAGCAAAAATACATCCACTACGAGAGACAGTGAGGGTGAAAGGCAAAAAAACCCTAATTCTGTGTAAGCCTCAGAAAGATCAGAAGTATTAAAATTTAAAAAAGAATACCAGCAGGTAGCCTATATGCAACGGTGCTGTGGGTGCAGAGCAGCTTTATTTCATTCGCTTTCTCTCTTTGCGCACGGTGAAACAGCAGAGAGGCGGTTCAGCTCCAAGCCAGGAGGGCAGAGTTTCCTGTGAGTTAGCTGCTCGGGGGGTAGCATAGGAAGAGACAACCCCCTCACAACAGATATTTAGGGGAATTTGCCCGTCTTCAAAAAGAGAGACTTTGACAAACAAGTGTCCCCAAATCTTTTCCTTTGCTGCTTCATGTAAGAGATAAATTCCTGGTGAACACAAGGCTGGGGCTGCAGGCCTGGAGACCACTGGTGGTGCCAGCGCCCCTACTGAATTCCAGGGAGAAGGAGCACATGGCATCCTCCTCCTCTCTCTGCTGCTCCACGTGCTGGTCTCACAGCTAAATCCGTTACGTTTCGAGACTGAGGCTGTTCACCAAACTCAGCCTGTAAAATTCTCTGACAATAAAACTCCTCTTGAAGCACTTTCATGTGGCAACTTGCTTTCCAAACTGGAATAGCTCCCAAGTTTGAAAGCAGAACTGGGCCCTTTAGACGAAAGAGTGAAAACTGCAAGTGAGGTGACTGACACATTTAGCGTGTTAAAACAATAGGGCACGGAGAAAACAGAGATGAAATGAAAAAGCCCTCATGCACTCAAGTGCGTTTGCAGCTCCCACCTCAGCACCTGCTACGGAACCTGAGCAGTGCGAAGCTGCAAGTGCCACCAACTATTAGCAATTTAATTCGCTTATGCTCTAATAACCACAAAAATGAGCTATTATTTTTAATGAGTGCAAGTATTATCTGCGTTTCCCAGATACACGAGTGATAGCAGCCTACCTCCAGTTTGTGTGAGTTTCAGACAGGCCTGCCTAGGAAACAAATTTTTCTTATGAGTGGTTGATTCTCTTTGTCCATCAACTAGTTATGCTACATAAAGCAAATACTAGTTAAGAAATAGCTATTAAAATTATACTTTCTGGATGCCCAAAATGTTGTGTATAATGAAAAGCAGTCCAACTTTTCAGTGATACACAGCGCACATGGAATACAAATGATTTTTACCTTGCTTTTTCCATCACTGAGTAAGAGAAATAGATTAGTATTAGGAGAGTTTTTCCAAATACCCAGGAGTTCTTTCACAGACTGTTTTGAAACTTCAGTCTTAAACTCTGTCTAAAACTATAGCATTAGAAAGGATAAATCTGAAAAAAAAATGCACCTCACTACTGCTCAAATTGGCAGAATATAGGAGAAGGAAATGGGAAGAGGTAGCAGCAGGTCATGCACTGTAAGAGCTAGAAGATGCCTGCAACTCTGTATCCCGTGAGACACTTATGCAATGCTAAGGGTGTTATTTCTTTCCTTGCTTGTAGAGCTTGGACAAAGTAATGTGTAAGCATGTTTTCTGGAAAATGTAGATATCAGGACTTCCTGCCCTTTAGCCTCGAGCCTGCAAGATTTGACCCCAAAAGCCTGCTCTTGCTCTTCAGTGACTTTGAATATTTTATTTGGGTAAAAAATGAGTAGGAAACTGTTGCTAAATTAATTTTGCAGCACTCCTGGTTAATTTTCCATGTAAAAATTGACAAATTAAGTTGGATTTTATAGGAGCATTTATGTGCTGGGAATTTTAGGAAAGGGCAGGGGGGGCATTTCCTTTTTAAGTTTTGACAAGCGAATGTCATGTTGTCTAGGAAGCAGTGACAGCACTGCAGACCTTGTAGGGATGTTTCTGGCTTCCCCTAAATTCCCTCAAACCTGCAGAACCAACCGATTCAGGCTGTAAATACTGTGCTACTCATAGTACTCTTAGGGAACATTTAGGAATTTCTCCTCTCTTTGCATTTGCATAGATTTATTAGAGACTTAATATTAATGTTGATGTTTTGAATTTGTTTTTCTTTTCCCTCACAACTCCTGCTTTGGATGTTTTGCTTACTCCTAAATATTGAGAAATTTTCAGAAATATTATTGATACTCAGCATTCCATACTGGGGTATCCAGCTAGAAATACATTAGTGCCATCTGATTAAAAAAAAAATGCAGCTTTCCCTCTTTTAAGGGATCTCAAATTAGATTCAAAATTCTAAGTAACAAGTAATCTTGCTCTATAAGTGACTTCTTGTTACCTGACTGAAAAAGTATCTTCCAACTACACATGCAATTAAATATTTTCCATGCTTCTTGGCTGCTATTGCAGCTTATACTTTTTGACAAAAAAAAAAGAAAAAAAAAAAGAAAATGTGGAGCTTCTAACGTATGGCGTTTAGAAAAAGAGAGGTGACAATATGAAAAAAAAACATTTTGGATTAACTTGATTTATGTGCACATTACTGATGTGAGGTATTTGTAGGAAACTGAATGTCTCAAGCTGAAACATGTACTCTTCAGTCTAAAAATTTAGCGTTTTATGAAAAAATTGATACCATGCCCCGTGCTCTGAAGCTGGAGGCCAGGCTGCCTACAGCTGCCCTGATCTTCCCTGACGGCCAAGACTGGCCATAGCGCAGGCAGGGAGAGCAGGGAGCGCATCCCGTTAGCAAGGAAGGGATGAGGTGCTTGACTCGTAAGCCACACAAGTTCTCACGTGATTTTTTCAAGAATCTCTTTTCTCTCATATGCTTTGCCAAAAGCCGCAAATTATTTCACAGGTTTAAAAAAACCCCCACCAACCAGTCTTGTGACCAGCTATATTAGGGAGGTGTGAGCACCACAGGTGAACCTGAAATGCAGATTTGGCAAACTCTTCTAAGCTCTTTTTTTCCTGTTTTATTAATCCGCGCTATTCGGCTCCTTAATTAAGCAGCAAGCACCCATGTAACTCTTGCCTTTCCCAATGCAGGCGAGAAGTGTCTGTCTGATCTTCCGTATGACGCCACTGCCAACTACGAGAAGGAGAATGAGCTAATGCAGACGCACGTCATAGACCAGGCCATTAACAACGCCATCAGCTACCTGGGGGCAGAGTCCCTGCGCCCCCTCGTGCAGACCCCGCCGGGCGGCTCTGAGGTGGTGCCCGTCATCAGCTCCATGTATCAGCTCCACAAACCTCTCGGGGACGGTCAGACTCGCTCCAACCACGCATCTCAGGACAGCGCGGTGGAAAACTTGTTGCTGCTTTCCAAAGCCAAGTCCGTCTCCTCCGAGCGGGATGCCTCTCCCAGCAACAGCTGCCAAGACTCAACGGATACAGAGAGCAATAACGAGGAACGCAGTGGTTTGATTTACCTGACAAATCACATAGGTCCTCATGCCAGAAATGGCCTATCTATAAAAGAGGAGAACAGGCAATATGATGTCTTGAGGGCAGGTACTGACAATTCCCAGGATGCTTTCAAAGTGATCAGCAGCAGCGGGGAGCAGGTGAAAGTTTACAAGTGTGAACACTGTCGAGTCCTTTTCTTGGACCACGTGATGTACACGATCCACATGGGCTGCCACGGCTTCCGCGACCCTTTTGAATGCAACATGTGTGGCTACCACAGCCAGGACAGGTATGAATTCTCTTCCCACATAACCCGAGGAGAGCATCGTTTCCACATGAGCTAAAACACCCCCAGCACGGATCCAGCCTCAACGGCTGCACGAGCAACAGCAGCAACAAAGCACAAGTCTAGCGGACAGTACAAGAAACAGAACCACCAAAAACATTCAGACATTTTCTCCCACAGGAAAAGATTTTCCTTTTGGTAGCATGCGTTGCAACTCCGTTTTCTAAAAACGAGTATTAAAAGTTTCTATTGAAAACATTTGGCCACCAAAAACCTTTAGTAATGTAAGTAGGAGCTTTTGTAGTCATGTAGGTGAAGGTCCTTTCCTTTTACTGTAGCTTCCTGCAAACGTCCCTTGCCCCAACTCTTCCCCGCACGCAAAGTGCACAGCATGAGCGAGGGCACCATGGCCACGAGGGGCCTGGCTTTCTGGCCTGAGCACGGGGCTTTTGCACCACACATGTATTTTCTGACTTCCTGGTATTATTTGGCTCATTTAGGAAGATTAAACTCAAGGAAAGATGCAGGGCCCCATGCTAGATGACTTTACGGGTGGCTGAGGTGCAACCCAGCCATGGGGTCCTGAGTTACCCTGGCAGGGAAAAGCAGAAAGGTAACACCCTTGTAAACACCCTTGTAAACACCCTGTGAAGTATGGATTGCATTTAAAGTATAGAAAAGAGTTTCGTTGCCTCTTTTTTTTTTTCATTAAATGTTTTATCTATCTCCCTATCCAATAACCCCCCCTTTTCTTTAAATGGGAAAAAAAAAACCCTCCTCCCTCTGCATAAACAACAGCTATGATGTATTTAATTTTTGTTAGGTTGTAGTCGTGTAGAAAAGTATGATGTACAGTTGGGGAAAGCACTAGCTACCAGTATGTGTGGGCCGTGTCTCCTTATACACTTCTTTCATCATTTCAAACTGCCTAGAAAATATCCTGGTGTCCCTATTTTACATGTGAGAAATTCCCATTTATGCTTGCACAGAAGAAAGTCCTCTGGCAGATGTGGTGACTCCAGCTGGACGTGTTGTACCTAACTTCATTCTTAAATCACTGAGCTGAATTAAACCCCTTCAGGCAAAACTTGTAGCTTTCCCCCGCTCCTGGGGCTTGCTGTTTAGTGAGGGACCCTGCAGAGGTCCCGAGCACCCTGGCTTCCTATTCAACAAAACATTTTTTTGTGTGTTGTTTAAGTTATATTTACTTCAGCAGAACTATGCTTAGATGTAAGTATTCAGTGATGTGCTGAACAGAGACCAGAGAAGGTCCATTAAAGTCCACTGAGCGCCTTCTCTGTGGTACGTTCTGCTGCAGATATTTTAACTTTGATTTGTAATGAAAAGAATAAATTTTAACCCCAAACACAGTTGATATAAAAAAAAAAAATCTTTTTTTTAACTTCTTCTTAACTTCCTCTTCCAAATGGCTCATTCCTCTCCCTGAACACCCTCCTGGTTTAAGATTGGGCAACAGAGAAATTTGTGCATCTGCATAAATGTCTCTCAGCAGGCCTGGAATATTTCCCGGCAACATTTGTAAAAATAAAATAAAATAAAAATAACCCATCCAATTAGCCTATTTAATGTACAAATATTGCCACGCTACTTTAGGAAGTGAATAGAGTCCACTGATCAATACCACAGAGCCACCAAGATGCAGAATTGTGTAACACAGTGACAGGGTCTCTATTGGAAACACTTGCAAGCACATACACACACACCACACACACACACACATATATGTATATATATACTGCAAGAGACCTCATGGACCTGTGAACCCTTGGAGCTAGGACAATTTGGCCTGACATGCTTAGCTATATTTAATATACATTTGTATGACAAGCACAGGGAGTTCCTCCTTCTGCTTTCACTTGGGCAGGTGTAAGCTGGGAGCCAGGCTACAGTGAGAGGAAAGTTCCTGCTGCTGCTGCTGCTGCAGGAGGGCCGGGTTACCAGCACAGGCCCTGGGATCGCTCTCGTTTTCTGCACCGGCCACAGCCCCGGTAGCAGCGGCCCTGCGCAGGTGGACGCTGCTCCTGTGCGCAGCGTCACCACCGGGCACCAACCCTGCGCATCAAGAACGTCCGCCTGCACGAGTGAAAAGAAAAGGTTTTAGCACAGACATGTAGGATAGCACAGCACCAAAAACCTGTGTGTGGGGACTGGTGTAAAGCAGGGGCCCCACGCTGCAAATCGCCCCCTCCCACAGGGCTGCAGCTCAGGAACCAAAGGCGACCTCGCAGCTCGATGCCTTCCAGCCAAAGGCAGCGTGGAGGGGAAGGCCACAGAAGGTCTGTGACCGCTCCCGTGCCCCCGGGATGATACCGGCATCAGGGCTCTTTGCAGCCCGGCTTGCAAAGAGGCTGCACATGCTGCACAGGAGCAGCTGGGTAGGCAGGACGAGCCCAAGACCCACACAGCAAAGGGCTTTCGGTGATGAGATCCTTGGTTTTCAAATAAACTTTAAACTGCTTTCCATAGTTGGCAAGGATCAATTCATCCGTTCCTCCCTCCTCTTACCCTTCAAGTGTGTCTGACCAAAAAGGGTCTTGGGGATTTCCTACCTACTTTTCCATGGCATCTGATGAGACCGTAGAGAAACCCACTGCCTTTACTACTGCTGCGCCACTTTTGTTCTGCTTATAGGGTTAGACCACTATACATGCCATGCCACAGCTGTTTTTTTTAAATCCTTCATTTTGGGCGAGGGCTTCTTTGGGAACTTGTTTTTAACTAACTAAAAAAAAAAGTATCACAAGTAAAACCACACTCATCATTCGTGTGAACAGGCATAGCTCCGGTAGAGTTTAAAAATGTCCTGGATGTAGCCTTTAAAGAGAGGTTTAAGAAAATATCGATATTTTCAATATAATTTCTGATTCCTGGATGGGTTCACTGCTGTGGCACTTTTATGCACACCCATGTGTGAGGTCCTGTGTCACTCCTTGTGCTGACATGCACATGCCCCAACCCATGGTTGTGCCCATCTTTTTTTTGTTCAATATATCTACCTAGCTCTCGAGAATGGTTTGTACCACACGATGAGGCGCTGCCGGTTGCAGTGGTTGTTTCCTGGGTCTGGAGTTTTCCTATTTATACTATACACCACACTATGGTGATGTTGTATATTAAGCAGTACAGTAGCACAAGTAAGTTTATTGTGATGCAGTGTATCAGAGGGTCGAGTCAAAAGGCAGGAGCAAGCAAAAGAGCACTGCTTGTTTGTGAAGGGGCTCTTTTTGGTTGTTCTGGTTTTGCACAAAATCATCTTCAAATTGTTGGGCAACAAAATGTTTCGGTAATTTTATTTATGAACATGCAAGGAAGGCATGAAAACAGGCTGTTTCTGTGTGTACATCTAAAATCTATGCCCTTAGAAGATTAGTTTAGTGTTATCTCCCCTTTTCTCTCTTATATGTGCTGGTGCAATACCCTATATGGTTTAGCTGAACCCTAAAAGGAGTGAATATGATAAATGGCTTTAAGTTTATATCTGTTTTTAAAACAAACTGCTTCCCAAGCCTTCCCCGGCACTGCCTTTTCTAATAAGAAGATTTGTATTTACACACTTTTTTTTTTTTTTTTTTTTTTTTTGCTGTGATTTTATATTGTAACTTCATTTTTCTTTGACAACATTGTATTTAAAAAAAATACCAAGCAAATTTCATAAAAATTTGAAATGCAACTAACTCATGTCTGCTAAGCGCGATGTGTCTTGGGAGATGGGGAGGATGGAGCTGGCTGTGGCGGCAGGGCAGGGATGGGGGGACAGGGCCACCTGGCCCAAATCCCGGCTCTTGCATTTGGCCGCAGGTTCCGGGGGGCCTGCAGGGTCCACAGGGTCCGGGGGGCCGCGCTGAAGAGCAGGAGGGCAGGTCCCCACCTAGGGGAAGCCTGTGCTGGACGGCAACCCAAGCTAAACTATGGAGGAGTCGCCTCGTCTGCTCGCCACGACGGGGTGATGTCCCTGCCGGTGCCTCTGGCTCTTTGGGATCCCGGCACAGGCTCTTTCCTCATGGGCGGACCAGGGAAACAGGGACTGCTGTTCCATCTGGCAGGAGTGTGGCTTGCAAAGCTTCAGAAGCTCTTCTGTTGGTGACACCTCGTGAATAAAATGAGACGAAAGGAAGAAAGAAACAAAATTCTAATGAGCAACTCTAACAGGTTCCCAAAATCTACATTTCTCTCAAGTTACTGTGGTAGAAGATACTGTGATTGATCATAAACTACTGCCCCTCTTTAAGAAGAGAGGTTTCAATGTACTTTTTTTTTAATGCATCATAACAGCTTTAGCAAACGAGATAAACTACAAACTGCCTCAGCAGGTGGCTGTCCTGGAAGGCACCTGCAAGTCGTCAAATACCAATCACAGAACTAGATCAAATACAATAATTCTCAGTCAACGTTGTTAAATCCTTGAGCTTCAGTAGAGGCATCCACAGATTTAAATGAAGGCTTGCATAGCTAAAAACATACCCTAAATATCTGTCATATTTCTAGGACTTTCCTTGAAATCATTTTTATTTCTGTTTTTGGCTAGTCCCTCATCTTGATCAAGTTGCATTGGGAACTGCTGTAGGTTCAAAGACAAGTCTTACGTAGACACAAACATGCAACTACGAGGAGTGTTTTCAGCCCTGTGCACCCAGACAGGCTTCCCCATCAGCTCAGAAGCCTCAAAACATCAAACCAGTGTGTTATAGATGTGTCCAGCAGCCAATATTTTCTTTGCAAGTCTTTGCAAGCAAGAAGTACATGAAAACACCCCATACTCTCTTAGGAGACATCAAACTGAGAACTCGGAAGAAACTGAAATCCTGAAATCCTGCCCAGGAGCCAAGAGACGGATATTCAGCGAAAGGAGGGGCAAACTTCAGAGTTTCCTTGAAAACGAGAATAGCTTTTTCTCATCAGAAAGACAGGAGCAAGAAATGAAAGCCCCTAGCTCAGGCCCTTACGCACCGCTTTTGTATTAATGAACTAAGGAGCGCAGCAACGCGGGCGAAGCCGAGCTCCTCGCCTAGTGCCTCGGCTCCCGTGCACTGCAGCGAGGCTTTTGCTGACTTCTTTTTCTTTGTTTACTTACCTTGTTTATTTATTATTCTGTGTTTATTCAAAGTCAGCCCTCACTGCTTTAAAGGGCGCCCGGGCCACAGCGCGATTCCCGGTTTTATCTGTGCCAACCGCGCGATTCCCGGTTTTATCTGTGCCCACCACACGCTCGGGGCGCGCAGGCGATAGAGGGGCAGCTGCGGCGGGCGGGCGCTGCCCCTTGCAAATCACACAAACCGCCCCCCTTCCTGCCCCCCGCGGGGCAGCCGGGGCTCTGGTGTACGAGCAGTGAGAAACAGCGGGAAAGAGAAGGGACAGAGGATCCATCCCCGGCAGCGGAGCGGGAGCGCGCGGGGCCGGCGGGGGAGGAAGTTAATCAGCGCGGCGCAGGCCGCGCGCGACCGGGCCGCACAGATGGCTCCACTCCGAAAGGGCAAAACGGGAAGCAGATGTGGCCGCTGCTTCTCCCCGCGCGCAACCGGGAACCAGCCGGTTGGTGAGGAAATTTGCATAACCAGGATAATTTGGTATCAAAACCGTCCCTCCAGCAGCGATCTGAATGGATCTGGGCACCGCTGACAGTTTTCACTTCTTGTTTCCCACTCAGTGTTCTGCCAGATTAAATTTTAATTTGGAACTTACTGTTTGCCTGGGGTTCTTCTTCGGTCCTTCCTAGGGAAAGCAGAGATGCGGGCAGGGGCTCGTCCGGGCCCTCCTAAATCTTTCAGGGCCAAAAACCTCCGCTCCGTGGTCTTGGTTAAGACTTTTCAGCAGCTAATTCCAATGGCTCCTGATTTTCCATAGAAAGTCCACAATCATCATGTCATCAGGCCTCAGGTAAGACCTATTCAAGGTCTTTCCTAGGAGGAGCAAGCCCGAGAAGTTCGGGTCCAGGTTCAAACACTGTAGTTTTGCTTCATTGATAGTATCATTATACACATATGTACCTACTTGGTCCGATGGAGATTCCCATGCATGGCAGTCGGTGAGGCTACAGGATCATCCTGCTCTGCAGAAGACAGAAAACGAAGAGGGAGCAAATGCTTGCTGAAAACCACAGCTGAGCAGGCACCAGCAGAGGCCCTGCCACACACCTTTTACTTTTGGGTTTTTTTTAGCACCTTACATTTGAGATTTACCTCTCAGAAGCCTTACTCCGGAACAGACATTTGTAAACTCTCATTTCTGCATTGCATCCAGCCACAAAATTCATATGAATACAGTCTAACAATATATATAGTATTTTATTTGCATAGTCTGAAGCGAATGCACATGGGAAATGCACTTACCACATGCATGGAGGGTTTTTTTTGGGACTCATTAAAACCTGTTGCAAACCAGAACGATTACTTCTGCTCTGGAAACATCTGCCTCGCTAGGCCCTTGGTAAGCGTAGGCTGTCCGAGACACAAATAAAAAATATTTAGAAAGGTCTGAGTAACTCAGGTGCTCTGATTGTACCCATCAGGAGACCAAAGGAACCAGAGTCAAGCTGAATAAGCGAAACCTGACCAAGAACAAGCACGGATAAAAGCCCCTGTAGTGCGTATACCCACAGCAGCCTGCTTCTAAGTCACACTCTGTGCTTAACTGACCCATAAATTCAGACTTGATCCTGAGCTGTAGAAATAGTAGAAATGCACAAGAAGAACACAGGGATGGTCTTAAGGAGAGAGAGAAAAATAAATATTAACAGACGAGGCAGCCTAAAATTAAGGACATTCTACAAAACTCCAAAATCCCAACCAGAAAAAGGAGGCTCTAGGTATCTGTTTGAGTTTTATAAAACAGTTCCTTATGACTGACCATAGTTTGGTCACTTAAGGTAGGGAGAAATGCGCCAGAAGTGATAAGGCCACCAGCAGGGAAATGAAGATTGTGTGGAAAATTTAACGCTCCAAGTTCAGCAGTGATAAAGAAAGAAATAATGGATTATTACCACAGAAATAAAACAGGCTGAAACCAGTGCATTTCGAGGAAAATCTGATTTTAGCACTCTTAATAGTTCCATGTCTTTTACACTAAGGAGGAGTTGGTCTCTTGTAAAACCTGTTTGTCAAACATGAAAGATTAGATCCTCCCCCCTTTCTTAATAGGGAAATTGTGGTAAAGAAAGCCTAAATTTTTAAGTGAGATCATGCAGTGAGTTACTGACAAAATCAAGACTGGCAGTCAGGTTTTCTATACTTGCTTATCCTTATTATACTTCAATACTTGCTTATTCTCCAACTGCTGAGTAGATTTCCTCTTCAAAGGGTAGTAAATTCAGGAATCCACATTGGTCGGCCCTTGCATTAATTCCTAGAGCTGTAAAAACAGCCCAAATCTAAGCCTTTAAGATAACATTTGTGTATATGTGTGAGTGCATTTACGCTGTATATGTCTGGGTCATTCACAGTATTTAATAATTTATAACAGAACCAAGAGTTGCCAGTTTCCCTTGCATCTCTGCTTCCAAGGGATTTTATCTCTTATCTAAAATTTCATAATATTTTGACCAAATATACATAATCCTTTTCATGATTAATTGAAGTCAGATGACTTTTGGCACACAAATGACTTTAAATGATGCACGGGTAAAATGAAAAACACTATAGCAAAATCAGCCCTCCAGTTGATGCAGGGACCTGCAGACCTTTTGTCAGCTTTCCTATAGACATTTTATGAGGTACTCAAAACTGCTTTTATGGTGAACACTCAGTCAGCAAATTGGCATCCTCAGCCTTGAAAGCAAAATGAAACAATGCAAAACCACCCTATTCTGCCTCTTTCTCATTCCAACCATCTCAGGAAAAATAAACAAAAAGAAAATCCCAGGAGGACAGCAATAAAGTCTATCCTAGAGGTGAAAATAGGGTGCTCCAAAGAAAAGGAAAAGTACGATAGATTTAGGTAGCACTCTAGTTTACCATATAAAACATGAGACTTGCTGGAAACTTTGCACAAATACCAACGTGCAGAATAGAAACTTCAGATAAGCTGTGGAAAGAGGGTGGGATTTCCAGAAAATAGGGAAGGACATGTTACACCCTCCTTGTCTAGTTTTGCAGGATCACCGCAGCTTCTCTGGAGAGAAACTGTGTGCACACAGGGGAAAGCTAAGAGCTTTCCTTTTGGTTCTGCTTCTCCTACATAAACTGCTTACCTAATTTCCTTTACAATTAGAGAAATATCCTACTTGAAAAACCATCCTTTCCACGTGCTAATGTGGTGCATGCATTTGGACACTTACACAATTTGGACTATTATAATCATTATAGCAATACTTTACTCTTTTCATGCAACTCCAAACCTAGGATGCAATAACCTTAAGTAAGCTGCAATTGCGGGTGCAGGGGGAACAGAGAATCACATTGTTCTGCGGTTCCTGGAGGCAGACAGGAACAGGGGGCCAAGCCCCTCGGCCACACAGCCCCACACCAACACGCACAGTTGCACAGGCTCACGGTTTTCAGTGGCTTCTGAGGTTGTTGCAGAATCACAGAATGGCTGAGGTTGGAAGGGACCTCTAGAGATCATCTAATCCAAACCCCCTGCTCAGGCAGGCATACCTAGAGCACGTGGCACAGGGTCTCATCCAGGTGGGTTTTGAAGATCTCCAGAGAAGGAGACCCCACAGCCTCTCTGGGCTGTGCTCTGTTCCAGGGCTCTGTCACCTTCACAGCAAAAAAAGTTCTTCCTCACATGGAGGAACTGCCTGTGTTTCAATTTGTATCCATTACCCCTTGTCCTGTCACTGGCCACCATCCTTCCTACATTTTACCCTCAGGTACTTATATATGTCGATCAGATCTCCTCTTAAGTTTCTCTTCTCCAGGCTAAATAGGCCCAGCTCATGTAAGCCTCTTTCCTCATAAGACAGATGCTCCAGTCCTTGGAGTTTTTTCCCACTCCCAGCACATCTGAAGAATAAATGAGTTCTCAGGGATGCGCCAATGCACGGCCTCGTCACCAGCCTCTCCGCTCGTGGCTGCTTCCTGAGACCAGCTTGGTGGGGAGACGGCGGGGAGTCTTTCCACCGCTTCCCCACACCGTGTGGGGATGCACGCAGCTCCAGGCCACACCGTGGCACGTCGGCCAGCGTGTAGCTACGAGGGAGATACCTAGAAGCAGAAAGTACAGAGAGAGTAGGGGCTCAAAGAGAGGTGAGGCTAAATGGGCACAATATAAAAAGGTATTTTCTGGACAGTAAAATAATATTAATAAAAAATCTTCAGGAAAATTGTACCCTGTGCATTCTTGGCTTCTTTGATCCTGATCTACCTGCCTGCGGATCAGGAAGACACTGAAAGCAATAAAGCTAAACTTCTTTTTTGAACCTTCTAAAAAGGTTCATTTGTTTCAGTAAAAAGGAAAAAAAAATAAAAAGAAGAACAAGGACCAGGACAAGGACCAGAAGAACAAGGAACAAGCCTACAAGAGTAGGCTTGGAAACAGGTCCTGCAAACAGGCACATTTCAGAACAGGGATTGCTTCGCCTTTTCAAGGTAGCATTATGTTAACTTTATCTATATATCAGAAGAAGAGTAATCTCAGACGGACTTGTGGAAGCTCTAAAATACTGTACAACAACTTTGTGGGCCCCAGGCGTACCAAGCCGTACCAGCTCACCAAAGACACAGAAATTAAGTAGGTGGTGCAGGAGTGGAGCCCTCTCCCCGAGCCTGCAGGACAGAACCACTGCAGGGTCCTGCAGAACCACTGCTGCTAATAAAAGAGCTCGTTCTGCTCGAGGGGCATCCCTCGCGAGACACCAGCAGCAGCAAGTTCAGCCCCATAGGAAAGAATGAGAGAGAGATATTATCACCACTTCCTTCACATGCCCCTCTCTCCTCTCAGGGGACTTGTCCTTGACACGAAGGCTCCATCAGAAAAGCGCAGGCTGCACTTGCACCCTGCTTGCCACCAGTCCGTCCCCTCCAGGGAGATGCCGTGTGGGGTGACATTCCTGAGGACTGAGCCCGTCTGTTCGACAAGGGGCATCGCTGAAACAAGCTCCTGCACTCACTGGGCACGTACTTCCTTTGCAGGCAGAAAGTGAGACTTCAAGCTATTTCCCCTCACTTCCTTTAAAAACACTGCTAGGAATTGATGTAAGATGGCTGCAGAGCATCTGACCCTCCAAGCAGGGAAGTGAGAAACCGTAGGACTTGAGACGATAAAGCAGTATTAGCCACCTATATTTAAAAATATATTTTCTCTATATATATCTATCTATATGTATATATGATTAATGATCAGATGCACAAGAGATTTGCAATTCTCGCGATAAATATGCTCAAGGGGCTTAATTTTTCTCCTGAAAAACCTGCCCAGTTTTGATGCCCAGTCACTCAAGTGGTTTCTTTTGTCGCCAAAATGATCCACGGGACCTACCACAAACTGTGGCACCCAGAGCAACAAGTCGCTTTGGGAAGGGCAGCAGTGTTGCCACCATACACCACTCGGACAACCCAGTCCAACACTAGTGGAGGAATCACTCAGAAAGTTAACTAGTTAATTTCATATATGAGTTGATCTTCTGGGGGTTCTGTGAAATTCTGTGAAATTTGCTAAAAAAGATCCCTTTACAGATGTTGTAGTGAGTTCAGGAGTTTGGAGCTGTTAAGGTGTTCCCAAAGACTCTGATGTGTGACACAACTAGAAGGGAGCCTCAAATGCCATTTGCTATCAACCAGGACTCAAATGAATAGATACTGTGGAATTAATTGGATTCAGCTCCTGTTACCTACCTGTCATGTACCTGAATTTCAATGCATTCCTTTCAGGATCTTCAGACTTGGGAGTTTACTCCCATGTGCTCATTTACTTTGCTATTACAGAGTCAATTCCTAAAACCACAGATTGGTTTCAACACAAATACATCACGTCAGGAAGTTCACCACTTTGTGCAACCCCAATTCAATATCAAAGACTGTGAGATAAGGTAAAATAAATAGAAAAAAAATGCAATCTTTGTTAAGCAGAGAGCCCCTGAGATGTCAGGCTAATTTTCACAATTCACTCCCTTCCTCCTCTTCCATCCTCTGCCTGCCCCAAACTTGTGAAAAATCAAAATGCATTCTACAAACCAGCAACTGCAAAAGAGTAATGCTTAACAAATTGCCTGTAACAAGTCATTAATACTGGATGATTTTAAGTGACAAAACAAGGAAACATAACTTTGGCTACCCTTGGGCTTTCCTTCAGAAATCTGGTGGACTTCTCTGGGAAAAGATCTCCATCTGGTGGCAAGCTATAAAAAAAAAAAAAGATCGAGGCAACACTCCGGATGCTTTGCTTTTTCTAGAAAAGACTGATGTTACTAAAAATGGAGTGGGTTTACTGTGGCTAACATTTCTCTGACAAATTTTAAACCTTACATGGGAGAGGCTGAGCAAGGCTTCCTTCAGCCTCTCAGCCTGCCCTAACCGCTTGTCTTTCCATTAAATATCCCTTCTCTGTCGCACAGCCTGCTTTGCTGAGAAGCATCACTCAGCAGCAAAGCATAAGGCCTCTGCTTGCTCTAGCTTATAAACTGTGTCATTTACAGATACAATATTATTAAATATTTTTAGTGGATGAAATTTTTTTCCAAAAAAATATGACCTGCAGTTCTCTTGCAACCATTTGTGTGAAGTCTCTCATTTTGGAAAGACTTCTATCATCACATTTAATATTTGCCAGTCAACAAGACATAGTATCATATGACAATAAAGTACCATATTAACCAAGTGGTACCTTTTTAAATTAACAGATTACTAAAACCGTTGTGAAAATGTTTAGGGATGTTCAGGAAATACCAGACTAATCACAGATACTAGGAACAAACTAGTTATCACGTCCTACATTTATCACTAAGGGCATATTTTGTACCTCTTGCTCATTCTAGTTGTAGATATACTAGCCTAGAGTTTCTGTTGCCTCCTTGGAAGCAGAGCTCTAATTTATTTATTTATTTTTCACTTTCATGCAATTACTGCCAGATGTACACTTTTATATGAAGTTAAGCTATTAACAGATATGGCAAGATATCGCATAGCCCAAACAACTTCAAAGCATACATGTTTATTTTCATCTTTACGTATAATCAAATCCCCCAAAGCTTATTTCAAATTTTCTATTATTTCTTTTTGATTTTTTTTCCTAGTTTGATGCTAAATTATGGATTAGATAGCACCGGAATAGCTTGGAGAAACCAGGATTTTCCACATGAAACCCTTCCCACATGTGTTTGTGTGGGAGCTCATACTACTTGAAATTGATACCAAACAAAGCCATTTATTTGGAAAGGAGAAGAGAGACTTCTAAGTCTTGATCACCCTCTGAGCACTATTTCTAACTGGCAACACCCGTTGCTATAGATGATTCTGTGTAGCAGGTTCTGGTAGAAAGAGCATCGTGACTGACAGAAACCTGCCTTCCTTTGCCTGTAGATGAACAGTTAAAAGAGAAGATTTTAATACTATCAGTAAATAGAGTAAAAAATAACAGATGCTACTTGATAAAAGCAGAAGCCTAAAGACAACTTCATCTCTCATTACATTTTAGCCTACAAAAAGAACTCTGTAAAACTTGCTAGAAATTTTTACAAGGACTTTTGTGACTTCCTAAAAGAATGAATAAAAGAAAAAGTATTTTTTTAAATGCATTAAAAAAAAAGATCTTTTTTTCCTCCTGACTGCAAATGTAAAAATCATCCCAGATAGTTTTTCACAGCAATGATTTTCTTCAACAAACTTATCATTTGGTTTCGTGTTACCTGGCTATTCCACTACACAAAGTTCGGTGAGAATTTCAGTTTCTAAAGTAGGCAAATATAAACCCAGGATTTTATTTTGGCATTGTTTGAGGAGAACTTTGGCTTGTGGAAATTTTTTCTTACGTGGCCTATGTGAAGAGCATTGATTTACACATCCTCCCTACTCAGGGGAGAGTAAGCTGGAACAGCCCAAGGTTCCTGCTTTTTCCCTGCCCGATTAATGTCTCCAGTCATGCCAAGATAGAGAAAGGTCAGATACAAATAAAAACAGTAATAAGAAGTATAAATAATAAAGAAGTTTAAAAATTCCCAGAGAATTTTCTGTCAGCATCTCTGTTCTGTCAGATTCTGATTCTCTGTTCTGTCAAATTCTCTGTCAGCATCTTCACTAAGCACTGAAGTTATGTGGACATGAATTCGGCTCAAGGCATCTTTTTAGTTAAGAAAACTATTGATAAGGTCTCTTCCAAAAGCTCCCCAAGCCTGATCATTTATTCAGAATTCAAAGCAAGGTGCACTTACAAGCACTGTTTGTTGATCTACAGTTTAAAGCTTCTTCTTGGTAAACAAAAGTAGTCATCAATAGTGATCTTCCATTGTCATCAGAATTACATTTTTTAAAAGAACGGTGGGCTTTCGCTTGTTTGGCTTGTTCTAAGGACATGCAAGTTTGGTGGTAGCTTTAGAATTTCAATTAGAAAAACCGAAATTGCCTTATTTCAGTTGTGCAGTTTCACGGATGCTCCTGGGCCAGCCTATTTTCCACCAACTTGCTATTAGTAGAAGATGGTTGTTGCTGCTTCATCAGCTTCTTCCCTGCCCTTGTTGCTGCAGTTGCCTGTAAATGAAAATTCATGCAGGGCTTTCATAATGCTCTGAGACAATTTAGCCAACTCAAATAAAAGATACACTGAGAAAATGAAAAGAGTCTGCATTGCCTTAATTATTAATAAGAGCTCACCTTTCCAGCACCGCAGAAATTATTTACCTTTATTGAAGAGAAACTGAGATTGGGCACCTAATGTTACTGAAGCACAAAACCAGAGGGAAGTCCTCCATCTCATCCAACTCAGTTCAGCCACCCAAAAGGAATAAACGGTGAAGAACAGAGGTTTCTGCATAGACGGAACAGATCCATTAAAGTGGATTTATCTGCACCATTTCCCTTAAATTACAATCATGCCCTATTTCAGTGCAATTTTCTCTGTTTTGTGCAATTATGCTCCTGGTGATCCAATCTCTCATTTTAGGGGGCATTGCTGCAGTGGGTAATGAAACAAGCTTTGGGCTAGTATTAAAAGTCCTGCTGACCAGATAGTCCAGCAGCAAAGCTACCATATTGCAAGATGGCCGGAAAGACGGCAGGATTAGCCACAAAGTAAAGGAAGGCAAAAGGCCTCAGCTGGGGTCCCTTTCACTAGCCCGGTACGTTTTCTGAACCCAAGACACGCTGGTGCAGCTCAGGAGAATGCTAAGCAACAAGTAACATCAAGCTGGGTGGAAGCACAAAGATACCTACTGCTTCTGCCCTACCTTTCTCCCTTGCACTGGGTCTGCCCTGTAGAAAACACGCGAAGCGGCGCCACATTTTTCTCCCAACCCTCCTTCTGCTGCGAGGCCTTTACTCCCCACGGGCAGGCGCATTCCTGCTGCTCCTTTCAGTATGTCCCCGTCGCCATTAAAAACATGTATATGAAAAACATCAGATACACACGTGGACGCAGTACACACACACAGCACACCGGGATAAGTGCCAGCATAAATAAGGCAATTATTTAATGATACAGAGTTGTAGTTATTGAGACACACTTGGGAGGTACTAAACAATTAAAATTTTCTGAGCTTTTCATTCATTTGTCTGAGACGATAGATTTAAGGGAACGTGTTTTCATTAAGGTCTAAGGTCTTTGGAAAAAAGTAGAAATCTTACCTACTGCAGGCTTAGTAGCCCTCCAATACTAGATTTGTAAGAGTTTAGTATTCTTTGACAATGGCAATCAACATTACCGATACAAATTTAATCCCATAATCTTTACCCAGTTGCCACAAAAATTGATCCCTTTGGGACACATTGCACATTCATTCTTACAAAAGGACTTAACTTCTGTATTTTCATTAGTTTGAGGCTTTCAAAATTCTTGTTAAATTCAGATAGCATTTTTACGTCTCTGTAAAACAATCTAGTTCATACTTTTTCTAACCACATGCACTAAAAGTAGAACAAAACTTATATTTCAATTGGGGGGAGCTCTACGAAATGCTGAAGCTTTTCAAATTATTCCCCAGTCAAGGCTCATTACAGTTTCATAGTCTCTGGAGTTAACATCCCAACTGGCTAGAAAAACAGTTAGCTAAGCAGCATCAATAATTTACCTGCTTTTATAAAAATCTAAAGAGAATCTTTTAAGCTCTGTATTTCTCTAAATGCTCTCTAAAGGGCACTTTAGAGAAACTGAAAATAAAGTATGGATGCCAGCATAGCCAGCTGTGCCCCAGCAATGAAAGTTCTCCAAGGAAAGCTGCTGACTGGAGTTGCAGCAGCTCCGTACACCGCCAGGATGGACAGGTTATGTGAACAGATTGCAGCGTAGCTCTTTACAACATTAGGTAAGAACATGAAGTACAACTTTGTTATGAAGTTTACCATTTTTATTAACTTTTTGTAAGAGCAGTGGATCCCAGTGGACTTTGGGGCACAGGATTTCTCCTTCCTAGCCCCCTACAGCCAAAGCAGGTGCTCTCCCAAGCTGAGGTCTGTCCCACTGCGGGTGGGCAGGCAGAGTGAGGCGCACACAGACAGAACGGAGCCTCTTCCAGCAGCACCAAATCCCACCCCAATGCAACCCAGGCACCAGCCCCAGCCTGTCCCTCCTCTGCAGCTGCACAGGACTGAGGCTCCCCAGTGAAGCATCTGCCTTCACTTTGGGCCTCACACACAGGCCCCGTTCATGGATCCCACGGACAGGACAGGGGCGCAGGCTTTCAGCTCATCTCATCCCTGGGTTCTAATATGTAGGAGAGGAGAGGCTGAGTTAAGAGGAGAGTCTGAAGGAGAGGTTTTTGCTCAGCAGTCCCAACGCTGTTATCTGCCGCAGCCAAACGTCTGGTTCCAGGTTTCGTACAGCTCAAGGTCCTTGGCGGAGACGCTGGGTCGCACCGTTTTGAACGCACTCTCGAAGTCAGGGAAAGCGATGGGTCGCACTTGGTCTGCCACAACAGTGGTGATATCCAGCGACTGGAGACTGCGGATAGGGCCCAGAGAAGCTTCTCGGCAGAGCTGCGTCACGTCCGCCCCAGAAAACCCATGCGACTTCTTCACTATGAGCTCGATTTCGCCCTCACTGAGGCGGCAGTGCTCCCGGGACATGAGCCGCGTAACCATCTGCTTCCGTGCGGGGGCTTCGGGCAGGGGGATGTACAGCCTCTTCACCAGCCTCCTCCGGGCGGCCTCATCGATTTCCTGGGGCCGATTTGTTGCCCCCACCACCAGAACCCGGTCGTCAGAGGAGGTGGTTGCCCCGTCTAACTGCACCAGAAACTCCGTTTTTATTCTTCTCGAAGACTCATGCTCCCCGTCTCCCCGCTGGGACAGCAGAGAATCGATCTCATCAATGAAAATAACAGCTGGTTGTTGGCATCGCGCCACAGCGAACAGCGCACGGACCATCTTTTCCCCCTCACCCACCCACTTGGAGGTGAGGGAAGAAGCGCTGATGCTGAAGAACGTGGCCCCGGACTGGCACGCAATGCACTTGCCGATGAGAGTCTTGCCGGTCCCGGGGGGGCCGAAGAGGAGGATCCCCTTCGGAGGGCCGCGCAGCCCAGTAAAGATGTCTGGCCTCAGCATGGGCCACACCACTATCTCTTGAATCGTGGCTTTGGCAAAGTCGACGCCAGCAATGTCATCCCAGCTCACGGGCGGCCCATGGTCCACGATCTCGTGCATGATGAGCTCAACCATCCTGGGCTCTATGTTTCTCAGACGCTCGTCTACGGGAAGCGTTGGCTCCGCAGGTGCCCTCGCAGGGGGTTTGCACTGCGCACCTCCATTTTCACTGCCCTCTTGCCTTGCGATTGGAGGGACAAACTTGCCAAATGGCCCTCGAGATCTGCCTGCGCCTAGGGATTTTTTTACAGCTCCGTACGAGGAGACTGGTGCGCGCTGGGATCCGCCTTGAGGCTTCTTCTGCTGATCCACCCAGAGCTGCTCTTTGGCCGTTCTGAAGCCGGGAACGCTGCCCTCCTCCCTTCTGCTTGCACTGCCTGAAGAACTGCCAGCTTCTGTACTTCCAGGAGCCTTGCACGGAGCAAGGTCAGCAAGCTCAGTGCCACTTTCCTCAGCCACATTATAAAATGCTTTTCTTTTCCCAGAATTTGCAGACCACGCAAGCACAGCCGACTGATTGGAAAGAGACCAATTTTGCCCATCACCAGAGTGACTGAATGCTTTCAGAGAACTGCTCCCTGCTACTTCCTTACTTCCAAAAAGTGGAGTTGCCTGCACACCTACCTGAACAGGTTCCCCAAAGGAAGCAGGTGAGGCAGGAAACACATCTACAGTTTTGGTAGCAGGAGGATCGACACTTTGCAGACTCCTTGAAGATGAGGGCTGCTCGAGGAGGTCGGGCGCCTGACCTGCCCGTTTTGATGAGCCAGCACCAAGGTCGGTCTCTGCCGCGCTGCCAAAGACAGTGAGTTCTGGGAGGCCCAGAGCGGCAGAGGCACTGACCCCTTTCTCAGCCAGGACGAAGGCATCTGCTGGGGCCATCTGAGAGCTCGGGACTTTTCTGCTAGCCCACATCCTCTCCCGCACACACTTCAGTTCAAATACATTCTCTGTTGTCAAGGCAGATTGCCACTTGTCACTGTCATTTTGCTGACACTTTGCCAAAGTCAAAATGTTCTCTGCGTAGTTATTCAAGCCAGTCTCTATGTTGTCAGAGTCAATAATTGCAGAGTATTTCTCTGCATACTTTTTGAACAGGTCGGCAGCGCAGACTTGAGAGATCTCAGAGTTTGCCCATGCATACTGAATACGTAGGATTTGGGCACGATATCCATCTGCCTTCTGCCCGGGTGTGCAGGTGCCAGAGGTAATGGCAAAGTAACTTTTCTGCCAGTCGCTCAGGTGCACAGTGCTGCAGGGGTGTTTCTCCATCACCAGTACTGAAACATAAGCAAAAAGTCCAGTTGTTACACCAACAACTATTTATGTTGACGGTTTCCCCCTTTCAAAAATACATATAAATAAAAATGTAAATATTAACTTAGAGTGAAGTTCCTAGGCCCTTTGGTCCCTTGGCCAGTCATTTCATCAGTTTTAAGAAAGGAGGAGATTTATGGTATAAAGCTATTAAGACAGAGGTTCTCTTTTCTTTGTTGTTCAAGGAGAAAAAAAAAGAAAAAGAAAACTTTGCCTCTAATCACAGGTCTCCTGGGAAGGGAAGTAGACTGCAAACAATGCTAACAGATGGCCAAACAAAAATTGGCCTTGTTAAGAGAAACAAGCAGTGTTTTTACTCTTATTGGAGAGAATACTGCACGGTGCAGCAGAGGACACACTACAGATCACTGCCCAACGACAAAATCTCTTACAGCGACAGCAGTAAATATTGAACAATAAAACTAATAATAAAACTGTGTACCAGATCTGTGGGGGAAGGGCAATGGAATAAGTAGGCCTGAGTTTTGTAAACTTTCAGATTAAAAAAATATTTAGACTTCTAAAAAGCAGGTAAAACTATTTACTTCACTGTGAATCTTCCAAAACCATTTTAGATTCCAAAGAAAGAAACAGCTCGTGTTTTTAGAGTGATGTTTGCTTTCAGCTGTAGAAAGCAGAACTTAAATTCTTCAACCATTTTTGAGTTAAAGAAATATCAAAGATATTACTTGGCTAGGACGGAACATTTACGAGGTTTGAAAAAATATGGACTTTTTATATAAAATTTGAAAGATTTTTTTCTCTGCAGTGCAGTCATAGGCAAAAATATTTCTTCAAGTCAAGAATGAATGATTTCAGAAGATACATAGGCACGTATAAAAACATGGAATGGCTACCTCAAAAGGGTTGACCCAAAGCCCCTAGCACACAGTAATTCCCATCTTTTGATCTGCCCCCAAAAGACAATTTAATTAACATGGCATTTGTTAATGGCATTAAACAAACATGTCATTTGTTTAATAAATTACATGACTGAAATGTATCAAATTCTGATTTCTCTTTTTAACCTCAGATTGTTTTATGATTTGGGGGTAAAATATACTTAAAGCAAAAGCAATTAAAGCGCAAGTCCATCTACTCTGCACTCCTTCTGAAAATACAACCATAGGAAGGGAATACAACTCCCAGAGTACACTTCCCAGAGGACTATGCAAGCAAGCACACTCCTGTAGGGGTGCTCAAAACAAAACTGGAGACCAGAGGAATATTGTGGGGGGATTTCCTGCTCTCAGAAAATCTTGGGTCTGTGACAGCACTGATTTGCCACAACAGACAGTATAATCTAATTAAGAAAAGAGGAGTTACACAGGTAATAAGATGAAAATAAATTATTTGGGTTTAAATTTAAACCCAGTTTTAGTGAGCTGTTTAGCAAATCAGAACATCCTTCAGGATGAGTCATCACTTTAAAAGCTATATATCCTCACACTGGCAACTTCTAAAGTATTAGTTTCATGAAATTGGATGAATTTCCTTCCTAACACTTAAGCAGTCTGATGAACAGGCACACGCTACACGCTGTGCTCCACTTTCATGGTGCACGTGCCTGAGTGAGGTGCAAGTTCCATCTTGTGTGATGGGTGACTACGAGCTGGAGAGCTCAGCCATCTCTGCCACTTCTCTTACCTCCTCCATACCAAACAGGAATGACTTTTCCATGAGCCCAGCCTTTGACAGGGGCCCAGCAAAACAGTTTTCTTCCATCTCAAGTCCTCTCCTACTGTGCCCATCACTTGTGTTGTCAAGATAATTCAAGAACATCTCATGAAACATAAGATATGGGTTCAGAGAAAAAGCTAAACACAAGGTGCGTGTAAGATAAGATTTTTCCGTAACACTGCATTATCCGGAATACGGCATCGCAAACAAGCCATCATTTCTGAACAGGCCAGTAACTGTTTCCCAAGGCCCTGAGTGAAGGTCTCAATTTGAACCGCATTGAGTAACAGATGAACTGAATTAAATTCTGTTCCTGCAGAAGAGGGACAGTTGTTTAACGGCTGATTCCCAAACTTAGTGATAACTGACTGAACAGACAGTGCTTTCAAGTGATTGCAAAATTAATAAAATCTCAAAGGATGTGGCAAGGAACAACTCTACCCCCGTATTATGTCCACCATTAGGTGGCTACTGTACCTCATTTATAATTTTAACTCTATTTTTCTCCTCGGAGGTCTTCCAATACCCTATTCTCTCCCTACCCCAGCTTCCCCCAGGAGCCGTGTTCCCCGTCCCCGCGCCAGGCCTCACTCCTCCACACTGGGGCTGTTAATGTTCCCCATTAACCGGGGCACCGCGGAGGGCGGTTTAACGGCCACTAACCGCCACCAACGGCCCCCATGGGCGCGGGTGACCCCCGCCACGCGCCAACCGCCCCTCCCCCCCGCGCCGCCGCGCGCACCCACCGGCCGGGCGCC
>JAWLRI010000162.1:489336-528809 GCA_034781795.1 Crypturellus tataupa
TGTGCAGGGGGGTTGGACTAGATGACCTCTAGAGGTCCCTTCCAACCTTAGGCATTCTATGATTCTATGATTCCTCAAAAGATAGTTTTCAAATTATTTTCAAGTAATTACTGCTTGTAATAACTTGACTAATAATACAGAAGATCAGGCAGCACATCAATTTTTACAAAAACTCCTAGCAAGGAGCTTGTAAGAGGCACTGTTAGGAACGCTCAGAGGGAGAATCCGTAGGTAGTATAGACCATTTGCTGAGATTTGAGAAAATGGGTGTCTTTAAAAGCAAAACCTTTACGGAGGAGCAGTGAGCCTGCCATGAGGGCTGCCGGCTCCCATGTAATGCTCATACACCCCCCATTTGCATTTGCAAGGAGAGAAGTCCTCAAGGCCCTAACTTCTTTTGCAAAATTACTGTGGGAAGCACGTCCTGATGTGACAGTGCCCCAGGTTGTTACAGTGTTTGTGCAGTGTGTGTACAGTTCAGGCAGGACCCAAGCGATGCTACAACTGGGCTACCAAACTTCCTATAATCTGAATTTCCTGAGGTCATCCTGATGCCTATTCATTAGTTATATCTCCTCATGGTTTCATCTGGGAAGGGACAGATGTGCCAGGGGTTAATGAGGACCATGTGCCGCCTCAGTAAATGCCCATGATTACCAAGGGGAAGGAAACCAGCACCCAGGGCCCTGTCCGTCCCCACAGCAGCCAAGGTGAAATCACAGTACAGAGAGTGATGACAAAGGTCACAACCTGCTGGCAATGATTTAGCTAGTACATCTGGGCTATATTACAACACTTACAGATTTTCTCCTCGCATAATTTCACTTTCCCACTCGCCCCTGGAACAAAACCTGGCGACCCAGAGCAAGCCCGTGAATCACCTCCTGCCCGCGGCCACCTCAGCAGTGCTGCTGCCGCTGCAGGGCGCCGGGCGCCCGCGTCTCCAGGAGCTCCGTTGCCAGCTGTGCGATGTGCTGCCAGGCGAAGCGGACGTGGGCGGACTCCACTGTGCGGGAACAAACAGCAAAGCGCAGCACAAACTTTTCTCGCAGGTGGCACGGGACCAGATGAATCTTCTTGGCATCGTTTATGCTTTTTAGAAGTGCCTTATTTAGGTCGTTTGAGCCCTGGAACAATTGTAATTCAACAGACAGGGTGGTGAATTTCAGAAGCTCGTCTGGAACATGCAAATCCCATTGAGCAGCCAAGCCAAAGCGGTACCAGTAACATGCTGCCACTTTCTCCTCTCATAGCTCAAGTCTCCCAGTGCTTTGCCACCAAAGGATTATAAGATGATGGCTCAAAAGATCATTTTTTTCAGCCACAATGAGATTTATGGATTAACTGTGCTTTAAAAGCAGTGTTCACACTGTGGCCCTTGTGATACTGAAGCCTTTTTCCATGACCTAAGGACACGAGCTATGTTTGCTTTATTTAAAAGCATTCATTATTGCATCCATTTCGTTACACTTTTCTCAGACCTAATCAAATACACATGGGAGGCAGTTTTGCAGTGAACTATACTAACCTTTGTAAAGCAAATCTTCAATCCTCACTTAAGCAAGGCTACTATTAGAGAGTCTTTTGACTCTGAAGGTGAAAATCTTACTCTTAATAAAGAAAAAGTAATGTATTCCGGCATAAGGTCAGTAAAATCAAAGACTAAATCTGCTGCAGCCTATCGGTAAAAACCGTAAAGAAATATTTGCCTCAAGTGCTATAGGAAGAGACAACAGAGACTTCTCCAGAGTCATAGAGAGTCTTTTCTTTGGGATTCTAGAAATGTGATAAATGGACCTTTCCACTGCAAACAAACACCATGCTTTTTCCTACATTCATCGAAAAAAGGTAGAAATGTGAAGTATCCTGCAGAAGGTGCCCGCGACTCAACGTGCACACATGCATGGTTAAATTCTGTCCCTTTTCGACATAGTCAGGTCTCTGTGCTCAAATACAAATTGTGAGGATTTCCTTCAGAGGAACTGTATACTTTCAATACAAAATCCTAATAGAAACAGGACTGCACAGGGGAGTATCAATTCTACTGCAGATTCAGCTAATGCTGAATTTAGTGGCTTTCCCATTTTATGTTTATCAGCATTTCAGAATAAAACTGTAGATGTGATCAGGTTTCCAAAACCAAGTCAACTGTTTTAAATGAAAACCTGACTCAAAAGACTACAGCGTCTTGGGATTTTTGTCCGATTTAGCAGTGCAGGATAAAGTCCGAACTGCCTATCTTAGTCTTTGTTACCCAAATGAGAGGAACCTGCCTGTCTAATTTTTGTCGCAGCAGTCTGAAAGATGGCCTCAGCTTTTCTGGGCATTTTGCCACAATAGCTGAGGATACACTGTGTTAGTACTGAGTGCTATAATTTTACCCTTCACTCATTTCTGTTATCTTGCTGGTGACACAGGGCTGCAAGAGAGGCTGAGAGCTCTGATGTTCCCTTAGTGAGCCCTGAAAAATGAACAAATCTTTCTGTAATGTGTCCGGCAGCTGTCTTCTTCTAACTGTAGTGGCCATAGGTCTTCTTGAAAACCTCCACATCAGAGTATGTGCTCTGCCAAATCTACACAGCCGTGGCCTGCTTACTTAGCCTCTTCCATAATGAAAACAGAGCTTAAGGAAGAGAGTTCCCACTGGCACAGAGGAGAAATGTATTCTGCCCTCATTTGTGGATCATATTCCAAGTAGAGATGATCCCAAGTCAAATCATTGCTTCTGATATAGCATGAATTTTTAGGTGAATTTGGGTGCGGGTCTGAGATGGCAGAATAAATTCTTGCTGTCTCAGATAGAGCAAGATATATAGTAGGACATATTCTTGCAACTTTTGTGAGAGTATCATGAATGCTCCAATCTAAAAACAAAAGACTAACCTTGGAGGTTTACATTTTTCTCCTCGATACAGGCCAACCTCTCGTAACAATAATAGATTGCTTTCTTACCAAAGGTAAACCATTAGTAAAGCGATGATCCTTAGCTTTATATATTAAAGGCAGATCACTGCCATGTAGGCGATACAAACAGTTATACGATGATGTTATGTTAGTGCCTTTGGCAGGGGTGAGCGGCAGAAGGAGGACGGTCCCCCTCCATCTTTTGTCCCCCTCTCACAGCTGCACCTAGAGGCTTCTGCGACACTCGGGTGTCACATCACATCATTGATGTTAGTAGTGACCAGTTCTCTCACAGAGCTTTGGGAAGCTGGAAGCCAGCTCTGATTAAGTCTGTCAGCTTTAATACGACAGTATTCTCATCCCCTTGGAGAAATGACTAACTTGGCTTGTCCTCCTGTGCAGACATCATAGAGAAGCCAGGAGTTAACCCTTTGGCATGACACCAGATTCTTTGCTTGGCATTTGATGAGATAGTTATCATGAAAATCAGAGCTTATTAGTCTGCTCAACAGTGTGAAAGCCAAAGAATTAAAAGTTACAGTTAAGTTAAAAAAAAAAAAGGTAAAAAAGGGATTTCTCAATCCCTTTTCTTCTCAATCAAATGAAGGAAAACTATTGCTATATTTTGTATGGCATTACACTTCAAGTCCCCTGTCCTTGTGTATATGTAACTTCTACAGAATACATAAACGATATATCTATAAAATATGTAACTTATAAAACTCTATAAAAATTACAAGTATACTACTTCTAAGGTATTTTTTAATATGAATTATAGAAAACACAGGAAGATGTTTAAAAGGGAAATAGAGTTGCAAAAACAATCATAAACAACTATTAATTTTAAAACCTGTTAGTTTTGTTTTCCATTTTTGGGCAGGGAGGTCAAGAGGTACAAACACAGCACTGTTTCAGCCCTGGTGTTCAGAAGAATCCCACCTTTTTTTCCACAACTTTTTTCAAAAGTTTCTTAGCTAGGTATTCAGCATTTAGCTAGTGCAGTATAATTTTCTCTCCCTTCTGATCTTATTTCTTTCTCTGGAGCACCAGGGACAGGTGCCCAGCTGTAGATGAACCGCTGGTCTGATCAAATGTGACAATTCCTATGTTGCTATGCTCTACTTCACCGGGACTGTTCTTTTAAAGTAAACGTAGAGCATGACTAACAGCTGTCCCTGTCCCTGCAAAACTCACTGTTTGCTTGTTCCACGTGAGAGAGCAGCATCTTGTTGCTGAGCAATAAGGGTCACAGAACATATGCCTCCAAATCTTCAAAAAGTTCTTGTTAGGAGAGAAATTATTTTCAGGTTTCCACTTATTGAAAGAACTCCATAGTATGTAACCCAGTGTTCCTCTAGCAGCAGATCATTTTTTTTTTTTAATATTAAAACATTTTAAACATCAAAATGTAGGTGAAACCATGTTCTTATCCCAGCCGAATTTACCATTTACTGTAACCCTCATTGTAAATGATTCATTAGAGTGCACCAAACTCAGTAACTGGGGCAACTGAACAACTGAGGAAAGATTTTGTGAAAAGTAATGCCACATAACCCAGAGGGAGCCAAGAGATCCTTGTGAACTTTCAGAAAAGATAAAAAGCTCATTTAGGTATCAGGTGAACTTGGAAACAGCAGTGCTGTTTTTATTATTGTTCAGATGCAGTGTTGCAGTCCAGCTCTTCACAGAAGCATTAGTTGTCAGCTCCTCTACTAAATGAGTCCTTTGCATAAGAGAAGAAATTCCTTGCCTTTCAATGTCCAGTTAAACAAGTGAACCCTCCCAGCAGCAATTCTTATGCTCTGAGTGCACGGGCAAGGTCCCTGCATTAATGGAGTTGGTACATATAGAAATTTGGGGGAATGGAAGGTCAAAAGGATCACATTTGGCAAACAAACAAACTGGAGACCAGGACCAAGGGCAACTGGGAGCCTAGGCTGTCATGCAACCTGTACTTACCCATAACTTGTTTCAATTTGCCCAATTTGCTGTAGGATTTTATAATTTAAAATGTGGTCTACTTTCACATATTGCATGCTCCTGGTCAATTATTTTTTTTACATATATATATATAAACTGTATATTACATACATACAAAATTAACATGACTAGAAACATCTACTATATACTGTGTGTATATGCATATGCATAGACACATGCATACCATAAATAAAAGGATTTTGTAGGTTACTCATTCTTTTCAATAAGTAAATGCATAATACAGCTACAAGTTAACAATCAGATCCATTCTGAGCACTATGAATGGGTTTAACATAGAACCACTATTAATTTCAATTGAACAGTCCCAGCTACTCCAACTGCACCCAAAGTATACTGATCAATATGGTCTTAAAATTAAAATGAAAGATTTGACATTGATACTTCAGACAGTAACAAATGTAACATTTGTCATGATTTCCTTAAGTTTTCTCTCTCTCAAAAAAGTACTTTTCCTGCTCGTACAACTACTATTGCTTATTAATGAAAACAGGTTGAATTACCAATCAAAATCATTTTTACCAATCAATTCTGAATTAAAAACAATTGAAGAAGACTGTAATGTAGCAGTCATTTTGCATGATTTTTGTGTAGAGCTAAGACTATCTGCTAAGACTTGCTTATAAATTTCGAGCATAATATGCTCGAATTTCTCTTAAGCATTTGGTTAAATTTTAAGAAACTTTGTCTTAAGCTTCCTTCTTTGATCTGCTTTGATCTACGTGAGCCTCCCTTACTATCTGTAAAAATAGCTAGGAAAATTATTAGCTATGAGTCCTATATTCTGTTTTGCTGCGCACCATGGCAGGAGAGAGAGGAAGGCTCCGCTGCCTTACCTTTAGCCGGAAACAGACGAGTCCCAGAATGACCTCGGCGCAGATCTCAAATCGCTCATCCTGAAGAACGAAGTGTTCGAATTGATGCGACAGCCTGACATGCTGGGAAGGCAACAAGAGTATCTATATTGTATAAATTTAATTCATCAGGACAAAAATGTTGCTAAATGGCTTCCATTCCTAATCTCTTTTCTCCCTTCTGCTATGTGTCAGCATTCACATATAGCCATCTGCTCACGCTAACTTGCATCCCGTTCACGACTTTCAGAGATAACTGAGCAGTTACTGTATTAGATGCTCAGTCTACCCCAGGCAGTACTACTCCGTTTCTTAAGGAATTGTTCAGGTGCAGTTTCATACCTGTATGCTGCCGTATTAATAGTAAATAATATTAATAATTGCTATTTAGGTCTTCTACCACTCACAGTTTTGCTTGAGACTGGCTAAAAAGTCCAAATGTTACTATGCGAGGGGGAAGGGAGAAGTGAACAGACTTATACAGCGATCAAAATTCAAGTAGAAAACAAGCTAGAAAAGCATTACAATATGCTTTTTTAGTATAAGTGATAATATAACTGAAGAAGGAGAAGACTTGCTGACTTGTCTGAGGAGTGCTGGGGCTCAACTGAAAAGGAAAAAAAGACAGTGATCTGATCAATGAAATGGACATGAAACTTCTCCTATCCATTTTCAAAAATTCAAAGTAAAATAATTGAGCCAAAATAAAAAAAATATTTTGGGTCAAGGCTAAATATGAACCATTTCATTTCTTAAGACCTTTTTTTTCCCAAAAAGCAAATATAAGCAAAAACAGAAATTACAGGAAGACAAAACAAGACAAAATATTTTGCTGTCTTAATTGTAGTTTTCTGACATTTTCTTAAAATAGAAAAACATTTATACTGAATCAAAATATTGATGTAAAAGCTTTCAGGTCAGACATGTTGACAGCCTATTGAACCAACCACTTTTTTTTAACACTTTCTTTCTGCTGTTTGCTATATCCATCTATTTTCTCCCTCTTAAATTAGACTGAAACGTCTCTCAGTCAGGAATAACATCAATAAAACACCCATCCCTCGCAAGGCATTTGTATATTATGCTAATAAAAATAGAATAAGTTTACAGCCATGAAAACCGACTAGAATTTTATGTATACACTTATAAACTTATACAGATAAGTGCATGTAAAAAATATGAAGCACACATACATGCGCACATACATTGCTATCCTCTTCTATTGTCTCATTGAGAGTAGTTTGTACAAGGAAACTCTAAGTTCTCGCTGTACCTGACTTAGCAGGTATTGGTATGTGCGTTTTTTTCACTAATGAATTTCTCAGGACTTCAGAAGAAGTAAAAGCAAGGAAAAGAGAGAATATTCCATAAAACACAAATGCAGCAAAAATGCTGGAAATATCTGGTATTCGTTTATAAGTGCAAGTAATATTTTCCATAGTAAGCTTTTATAAGTATGAATAATTTGTCAAACCACTGGAGGGCACCAAATGCCTTAGGTTTTACAAAACCGGACCGTGGATGAGAGCGGAGACTTAAGGGAGGTTTCACCCGTCTGGCTGTGCTGAGCAGTTACCAGGCGCTGTGCCTTTGCACCACGAGGGCGGCTGCAGCCTCACCAGCCCCGCTGAAGTAAACTCAGTGAAGTTAAACATTACTAAGCCTGGAGTTTCCAACTGGATAGACCTGAAGGGCTGTTTGCTAGCACGTCTACCCGTGTGCGGCCCAAAGAGGGGCACCGACCCACGCAGGGCATGTGCAGTTTTCATCCTTCAGCCTTTGGAGTCGTGCAGGTGGGTTGGAGAAACATAGCCCTGTTTGCAGAATCAGGGACACAAATGAAGGAGAGGAAGCGGGAACAGGTCAAAGACAACCAGTTGTTCCCAGCTTTCCACTGTATGTGCTCAAAGCAGCCTGACCCAGGAATATTACAGGCCTGCAGGACCTCGGGAAGCAGTCCTTCTCTTAGGGAAGTGTGGCTGATGGAAGGAAAGGAGCTTAAAAGGAATTTTTGAGTATTGTTGTATCAGGGAAATAACTAGAGTCTTTTTGTGGGGAGGAGAGGGGGAAAAAAAAGAGGCTCTAATTCAGGAGATTATTCCAGATTAAGGAAAGTTCTTACACAATCGCTAAAGGGAGCTGTAAACTTGTGAGGCATTAAAAATTGGTCCGTATATATACATATAAAAGTTCACATATGCATGCGTACACACACACACCTGTGTATGTATATATGGGCTCCTGCATAGAAGCTCTTCAAATGAATCCTGGCCGTGGGACAAATCCTTAAAGAACTAAAGGAGTCTTTGAAGGGGATTTCTCGGAGTAAACTGTTTCGGAGTAAACTGACAGATACATACATTTACACATACTGCCTGGCCTTGATCACCTGATCTTTTTCTTTCCATAGTTGCTACCCCTCTGCCGGCTTTAGCTCCCATTGCAATCTGAATCGAAGGGCAGCCCAAACAGCCTTCTCAACAGCTACCTGGACTAGGCCAGCCCCCACTGAAATACCATCCCTCGCATTGCTGCTCTGCACGATTCCAGTCTCTTGATCTCTGCTGTAGTTTTTTTAATGAAATTCATTATCTTTGGTGAGAAAAGACAGGTGTGGTGCACTGATTTTTTCTGAACCTACAGAGGTTTCCTCTGAATCAAAATGCTCCCTGGGATCACATCCAAAAATTTCTGAATTTCTCAGATGACTTCTGAGCGCTCTCATATGACTTACAATGGCACAAGGATAATGTGTAGGCCTTTTCCACGGCCTGCTTGCAGATGGGCCATGTACACTTGGGGTTTCGCACTGATACTGCCCCTGCATGTTTGCCCACCAGCCAGTTGTCATCCTCTTTGTACATCTCCTCCACATCTTTGGAATTTACCCCCAACATTTATATTTTCCTCTCTCCACATTCTTGAGAGATGACTGCCCCTCTCTTTATCAATGGAAGGTTTCAAAAACAAAAAATTACTGTATCTAAATCAAAGTCATCTCCCAAGAATATTTTAGTCCCTAAATACCTTTCGCAGTACAAATAAATGCCAGTTTGCAGAGGTCATCCAGTCATTTTGATATAGAGTGCTGTAGACATAACAAACATTTTTTTTCTTAAAGCATAGAATTAAAAGAAAAAAAAGAAGAAACAAATAGTTTTTTGTGGCATTTTAAACAAACAAAAAGAAATTATTGTGAACAGGTAGTTGCAATATCTTTGTTTTTCTCCAGAGAATCCTGCTCATCGCACAGCAAATAAGGTGGCTTCTCAAACATATTCAGTGTTTTTTCTCTTTATAAGTCAGAATCTCCTCATCACTGAAAATGTTAGCCACTTTGCAAGTAAAACCTGGCTATGCCAAGGAAGCCCGATTAAAGGTATATAAACACCAGATAAATTTCCTTAAATTTCCAGAGAATTAGCAGCTAATGTATCATTTTACCACACATCTCTTCACCTCAATAAACTTAGGACATATTCACAGAAATGCTAACAACTGTAAATTGAGCATGTCCTTAAAAAAAAAGGCTGTTTTGAACAGAAATAAGAAAATAAAACATAAATTATCACTTAAAGCAAAAGCATAAATCATCAGTCTATTATTGTATCACAAAATACAACCCAACAAGTTAAGAATAATCTAAACATACTATCAACATAAGCCCGTTAGTAAATCAAGAGATAATGATTGTTTCCATATATTCCCCAGTAAAACCACTAATGTGCTTTGGCTTAAATTGAGAGAGAAATCTGGTCCCACATTTCATAAATTCTAAGTTCCTAGATATTTTTCTTCCCCACAGACTAACAGAAATCGGCTGATGGTTTGGATGTTGCCACGACATGAAGCTGTGACACAACAAGAGGCCAACGAATAGCACTCCTGTTGAAGAGGGCTGACCAAAAGTGTTGCCTGTGCTTTCTGTGGGTACAGAAGCGGAGGAGCCTGAGCAGGTATTAACTCGCTTTCCTTTCCATCCCGCTGCAAACTACGTGAGAAACCAGCTGGGGTCACCTTGCGGATGTGCTCCTGCAGCCCCGTCACCCCGTACAGCCTCAGCACGAACCAGAGCTTCAGGGAGCGGAACCTCCTTCCCAAGGGGATTTGCCAGTGCTGCAAGAAGGAAGGGCACCCGCGTTAGAAGCCCCCTTGCAGTGATACCCCAGACACTGCACGTTGTGCCGTGGCTTTGAAACGTACCACGTTTCCTCATCCTACAGGCGTCTGCTGGAGGTGGGCCAGATACCACCAGAAATGCCTGTTTCTGGCCAATGCCCCAGCAGGACTGCAAATGCTCAGCATTTTCCAGTGAAAGGAGGAAGAGAGGGATGGTGTCAGAATGGAAGGCAAAAAAACAAATCTTTGGGAGCACCAAATTCTCCTTTAAGACGTTAGAAGAAAATAGTGTCTTAGCAGTCCACAAACACTTCTTTGTTCATAGGTGTGAGCTAGTATTGTCATTGCAGAATGATGGACATATTTCCCATTTGGAAACATATATTTCTACTGTCAAGGCTACAATGTATGTGTATATATATATATATATTTATCTTTTTTTAAAAAAATGACTTATTCACTAAGTTAAGAAAAAGTAAGTCCTTAGGAAATTTATTTATACTGCCTAAATCTTGAGCTGTCACCTATCCAAAATTTTTTATCAAATAAAGAGGGTTCAAGTTTTAGCTTTTATTGGCTTCAGGAATGCCAAGAACTTAGCTACCTGAGCCTTCTTCCTAGAAATAAAGCTAAGGATTGGAGGTTATGAGAGTAATGAAAAAGAAAATTATAGCCCTGTAAATATCAGTGTATGCAAAACAGTAATACTAATTATTTCTGTGATGTTGTACTTACCCGGTAATCTGTTACAAGGCCTGAAAGTTAAAGAAAAAAATGTTAACATTTCTTCATCTTAAGAGGCAAAATTTACAATCATTCAAACTGCGGTGGAAAGCTACCCCTAGAGATCTTGCATGTTTGCTGCAAACTTCAGCATCCCCAGTGCCCACAGGACCAGTAAATATTTTGTAGAATATTTAGCAGCATATTAAACTAGGGTGCTTAGGCTCAGTTGGTGAGTATATAGCAATAACAAATTAAGTTTTCAGGAAAAAAAAAACACAATTTTTATTCTCAACTATATTTCAGACTAAATCCTGTGTTTCTCTTACGTAGAAAATGAATAGTGGATGAAACAGTTTTTATTAACTTTATTTGAAACAGTCTGTAGAATTCTCAAACTCATTCATCACTCACTGTCTGCTGTGAAATTGTCACCCTCTGCATCCCTGGGGAGCTGATAACTTTTTAAAAAAGAACACACTTCTGACCGCTTTATTTACTCACTCGTGCATTTGCTGCCAATTTTTCAGTATGTCTAGTAAGTGATGAGGAAATTTAACTGAGAACTGACCTCTTCTTGCATTTGAAAAATAATATTTTGCATTTTTATGGTTTTTCATTTGATGCAGTCCAAATGCCTTACAAATGCTGATTCACCAAGCCACAAAACAATCCAGGGTGGCAGGTAGAAGGCATTTTAGTTGTCTTTTATAACAGCATGCAGGGTCAAAACATGTCTACCTTTGCTTCAAATCAGCTAACTAAACCCACTGTACAGTAAAGGAAACTATAATGTAACATCGAATTACCTGCAGTAGGACAGTGCCAGAAATTAGAATGGACTTCACCTAAAGTATTTGGAGGGGAATCTGCTTAGCTCCATTATTCTGTTTTATTTTTCTGCAGTGGAGTAGAAGCTTCATTAGAAAATACATGCTTAAGTTTCATGAGAAAATGCCATCTGAGTACTCCTGGAATTAGCGCCACAAGCTACTACACAGAACTGTAGCTTATAAATTTGACGAGTGTAAGTAATTTATGTTATTCCCAGGCTTCATATTTTCCGGGGAAAGATAACAACAGTATTTTCTGTGCTTCGGGTTCTTTTGCCAACACTCTCTCATGCACACAGTGAATAAAAGAAGAGAACATGTGATCCTTCCTTCCTCCTGCAATATATATCCATTTGGTTCACTAACTTGTTCCTTAGATATTTACGAGAGGGGAAAATGCCCCAAACAATCATTAACCTGTTCCTGAGCTTCAGGAGATGGCCGCTGTTGTCTTAGCTGAGTACCAAGGAAAATTAGTAACGTTCATGTTCTTCCGCACCACACCAGCCATTTTCCTGATAGCTGAAAGACTAGTAGCAAAGAGTGAAGCAACTGGTGATAGATAAATAATCCTACGCTCCTGTAACGGGCTATGTCTAATGATCCACAACACCGCCTTTCACAAGCTGTGAAGCAGAACGCAATCAGTGATTAGTCCTTGATTGCAAGCTTTATTCTTACATCTGTATTTAACCAGGAGGAACTGAACTGTGGGAGCGTATGTGGCACTCACAATAGATTATAAAGCTGCATTCTTCTAACAGTGCCATTAGGATCTGACCTATATCCAGGGTTGCCAGGCAAGCTAGTATAATCTTCCTGGTGTGATGATGCAAATCACACGAAATTATAATTAATGACAAAATAAAGACTTTCCCCTTGGGGGCACACATAATTGCCGTATGTTATTAAGAGTAATTGCTCACAGATAGATATATTTTTCCGCTCATTTAAATTCTTGAGTGAGAGATGAGTGAGTTCAAAAATGCCACTTCATTTGCCTTGTAAACCATGGTGGGAATTCTCCGACCTGAGACATACTCAGTTAAGAAACTAAGACCCTCCATCAGACAAGTCTGATTTCCAGGAGTGCTGACATCCCATAAATCACACCGAGATCAATAGAGACTGTAACAGCCTAGCACCTTTGCAAATCCGGCCATTTTTACTGAAGGCGTAAGTGTGGATTGGATTTAGCAGTTCAACTAAAGACATTTGCATTTGAAAAGTCTTGTCCAGCCCTTTGGAAAATTGCTAGCAAATGGGAAGAGGGTAGAGAAAAACTTAGCATCTCTAGACTACTAATAATCTGCTGACCTGTGTGGGATCATTATGTCCACATCACATCACTTGCTATCACAGCCAGTGAAGGCAACACAAAGACTGAACAATTCCTTATCCCACTTGGGAGGGAAAGTCCTCAGGTCAAGTAAGTGGCCTCACTGAAGGAAGCTAATATCAAGGAAGGTTTTATTTTCTTTGGATGTTATTTAACCTGAGGAAGACCTAAGGTTTGTGTATCAGCACTCTCAATTGTCACAAGAACATATTTTCACTTCAACTACAGTTGGATGTTTTTCCCCTCAAGAAGAACATCTGCTATGTATGGTGAGTAAGACCAAGTGATTCAAAAGTAATTACCATAATTTGTATTTTTCATTTTAAAATGGCCAACAAACAGCCACATGTTTTTTCTTAGCAATTCTAACCTAAGGATGGTGAACCTCAGCTCCAGAGTCAGTGCATTTTATCATTTATTTTTCTAATTGCATTACTTGGAAATGCAGAAAAGGAATAAAAAGTGAAGTTTCTGACAGTTCAGGATTAAGGCACCAGGTTCCATTGTGCCTAGCACCTTTTAGTGAATGCTGAAACTCTCTGGATGGGATTAATTTGAACATCAGGGAGTTAGAGGCCATAACAGAAAGGACAGAAAAGTGCTTGGGATATACTTTTGAAGACAGACGATGAGCAACTCCAGGAAAAACAAGACATAAGTAAATGAAAAGAACATTCACCTGGAGGAGATGCACCTTCTGAGACTGTTATGAACAAACCTGTGCCACATGTCGGCACAGCACTGCTGAGACATCACAGTTAGTCAGGTATCAAGCAAACATGTAGAAATGATACGGCTTCAGATTGGCAGATGACCTTCTGCAATTGCTAGGTATCTATCAGGAGCAATGCCGGTTCATGAAGAAACTTTGTGCAGGGCTTAAAATCTCTAAGTACTTGGTGAGCATTTTCTGAGGAATACTATTCTGTGTAGGTTGATAGGCTACACTTAGGCCTGTTGCTACAGTCAATACAAGATAGAGTGTCCCAAGTGTATTACAGGAACAGGATCGTGTCCTCAGGAGCTGGCACGCAAAATAGAGCACACTTATCAAATGCAGCTCACTCTTCCTTTACAGATTCAGGGAACATTTGCTCCTCACATGTGCAACTGAAAATTTGAATCAGAGCCTGCATAGCTGGGAAAAATATTGTCACAGGCTTCAGAAATGATAAAAACAATGCAAAATGATAAAAAAAAAAAAAAGATAAAGAAACCGTTCTAGTGAAAGATATGTTGGGGAAAGCAGGGTTGGGGCAGGCACACAGCACTTGACTTCCAAAAGATTTTCCAAAAAAAATCCCTCAACTCTCATGCAAAGAGTCAGCATTAAATATGGAGCTGAGGAAATCCCAAAACAAAAGTATCACTTTAATGCTTCTTAAAATGTCTTTCCCTTAATTGCTTTTGATATCAACTAAAAATCTTACCAGATGTGTCTGCACTTTAATAAGCTTAAATCTCTAAGGCACTTTGGAAATGGAAATGGGTTCCTAAACCACTGAGGTAGTTTTTAAAGTATTTTAGCTTTTATGTTTAATCTATTTTTTCCCCTTAAATATCAGTATTCAAATAAAATAATGATTATCTTATTTAATCATAAAATTACCAGACTCCTGGTGGTGATGCTGCAGGTAAAGAGGTTCTAATTTAAAAGCACCTGTTAAATCCGATCTTTTTTTCACCCTGTATGAAAAAAAGGGGAAATAAATTGAGAAATATAAACAATACATATTTAATATTTAAGGGACGAAATTTCCCCAAGAAGTGAAGGAGATTTAAATGTGTTTAAACAGAGAAATTCAAGGCCATCCCTGGCACACGTCCTGGGCGCAGGCTGTGCCATGTTCAGGGCGCTGTGTTTTCCCGGCTGTCCTGGTGCTGCCCTGCACGCAGGAAGCTCAGTGCTCAGCAGCAGCGGGCTGCGTGTGGCTGCGTGTTCACAAACAGGCAGGAAGCCGGCCCAAGAGACCTCCTTATAGCGACAGGCACCCGCACCAGGGCATGGGAGCAGCCAAAGCAACCCCGACGCTGCAGCGAGCATAGGTTGCTTTGCAAATACTGCAGTGGAAAGCGGGTGGGAAGAGCTGTGGCTTTTCAAGACACCATGCGAAGCTGAGGGGAGGTTTTATGGGTGCTGCCCTGTCCTCGCCCTGCGCTGTGGCTGGTGGCAGCAGCAGCCAGTGGGTGACATGGGCTGCCCTTTCCCAAGGCAGATTTCCCTCTTGCATCGCCCTGCGTGCCTTCTGGCTTGATTGCGCTGAAAAACGAACCACAGCACAACGTAAAACTGAGGCGCATCTTACTACTGCCCCAGTGTCACTGCGCTCAGTTTCCAAAGCCAACGTGCCCTTTACAGAGAGAATAAACTAGGTGTTGCCAGGAAATAACAAGAAGATTTTGATGGCATATTCCTCATTGTATCTGTAAGAGTGACACGCCTCTACAAATGATGTCTTCTATATATGCTGAACAAGAAGAAATTAGATAGAAATCAAAAAGATAAAGACTGCTGCATCGTTATACTATGCCTGTATATATATTTTATATGTATATATTTCACATATATATATTTCACAAAGTAATAATTTTGTCAGTATGGAGACATCACTCTAAATGACCAAAATCCAAATCTTTTCTCATTCACTGCATATCCTTTTCTATATTTTTTATTGTAAAATTCTAAATAAAAAATTAATTTCTGGTATTTTAGTCTGTCTGTATAAATGCACAGACCAGTATATAACTCCACATTCTTCTACTTCTAAACTATACATATTAAACATCTCATTCAAGCAAACAAAAAGCCCTGCTTCCACTTTAACATTCAGGACAGTACCAAAGTTCATGAAGTACTTGCCTGCAAGTATGGAAAGTATCTAACTGCTTAAGTACCTAAATGCATAAGTAAGCTTATGCATATGAAACGTAGTAATAGGCCTTCACAATACTCACATTGAAAAAAAGTATTTGATGGCAGAAGTTTTCTACTGTCAGGAGGACGAAATTATTACCCAACAACAACTTTAAATAAGGTTTGTATTGTGAATAAATCTGAACTTGTTCCATTTATCTACCAAGCTGCTCTTTTACTTGATATGTTTATTACTTTGGCATACTCAGCTTAATTGTTTATGGGATGAGCTACTGAAACACAAGTTTTAGTATCATTATACTGAAATAATCATTAGTTGTACTGTGCAATATCATTAGTTTTACTGTGAGTTTCATTCCTTCTCCTGTAATGTGCTGTACAAAACAATATAATAGATAGCTGTTCTGCTGAGATATCGGTTATGTTGTTGGCAAATTTTATAGAAGATATAAAAATGCTGTCATCCTGCACTTCCCAAGAAGTATGAGTTGATGTATTGATTGCTATTAAAATGACATTAGCAATCATTGTGATGTTATTATTATTATTATTTTTAATGGCATTTGTTCCATCTGGGGACTTCACAGGTTTTAATCTTGTATGAATAACTATCTAAAAAGATTACTAAAATAAATCCAAAACCTGCACATAACTGTATATGTACCAGTTGTATTCACAACTATATCCCAGGTCTATATTTGATCCTATGTTTTTAAACTTCTTTGCAGCAAGTGCTTACATAGTGCAGTAGTGAACAGAGGAAGTGTTAAGTTTCTTTGCAAATAAACAGGGGTTCACTGAAGGATCTTCAATAAGCATTTTAAAAATTTCATTGATAAACCAGAATTCTTTAAAGACTTGATGCTATGCTAATGGTCCTATTAAGATCTAGCTTCACTAACTTAGTTTTACAAGTTAAATATTCATAATACAAAGTTCACAATAGAAATCCTAGTAAATAAAGCACTGAAAACCTGTGAAAGCGACTTCTTATTTGGATTACACATCTTCAGGTTTTAACAGCATCACGCTATTCTGTCCATTTTAGCTGACAAAAACAATAAGCAAAGAGATGACTTTGTATTTTAGGCCAACAGTAAAATCTCCCTTCCACCTGCAGAAGGGCATTCCTCAAAATATGCAGTAAGCATCTTCTTTTAAAATACCAAAACAAACCCTTCCCAACCAAAAGTTAAACCCTTAAAAGAGCAAGAGAAAAGCAACAATACCAAGACTTTGCAAGATTATTATTTTCACTCCCTCTGGAAACACTTTTTGCTGTTTTATAATAAATCAAACAGATAATTAAACAGATTGGGCAAAAGTTTTAAGACAGAGTCTGTAAAGAACCCTAACATTGTAATAGGGAACTATGCCTCTCTCAGGTGAAGGAAGAATATTTTGCAAAAGATTTAAAATGAAATTGCCTCCAAATCCCAAAAGGCATCAGTGCAAGACATTGCACTAAGTAGTTATATAATTACATTACAGATCTAATGGCTGGATTATCTTAATCAGCTTGCAGAGGAAAGAAATGAGGGTGTTTAAATATTGGAGAAAGTGCCGAGGAGCCTGGGTGATTTATAAGCCTGTCCTTTGTTGGAGCTTGGTGCAATTTTGCAATGGTACAAACTATTGCTTGAACACTTTCTTGCTAGTACAAAATTATGTTTGATACTTCACAGGGATCCTAAGGGGACTACACATTATTCTCATTTACTTTTTCTTAAAAAGCCCCTTCATCCTTTATTATTACATTTCTACTGAATTTGGCCTTTTCGTGTAGTGGATTACAGTGGATAATAGGTGTATTTTGGACTTTGGCCTTGGGAGTAGTTATTCTTTTTTTTTTTGGCAATAGATTTGGATTCAAGCCAAAGATCAAAGAGCTTAACTTTAAATGTATATTCAATTCCTTATTAAGTGAATTAAACCTATACAGAAATGGCTTACTGAAATGAAATGTTAACGCCTGTAGTTGTGAAGCTTTAGCTTTGAGGAGGAGATATTTTGCAAGACCTCTTGAGATCCCTTGTAATGGAATCTTTGTACTTATGAAAACATATTCTTTTATGAGATATTTTATCTAATGGAATCAAAAAGTCTCCTTTGAATATTTGAGCTCTTTTTTATTTTTTTTTCTTCAAAAGGAGAGACCAATGGCTAAAGAACTACACATTCTGCCTCAGTAGATTGAAGCTTGGACTTTTTTCCCTTCCACCTTAAGAATATTTGAAACCTCTACCACCTTTCTTTGAAATTAAGAATAGAGCCTACACTCTGCTAGAAGAAAGATGAATTCTCCTGGGATTGAAACAAAACCAGATGGACAGTAATATTTTAGATATCTTGTTTTCTGAACAAGCCATACTAAAATATTTAAACAGGGGAAAGCAGGATTAATAAGAAGTTAATCTTGTAGAGACAAGACTCGGCCTCCTAATTGTGCTACAGACTTTAAAAAGAATGACAGAGAATTTTCTCATTTCTGAGAGTGGCTACTTTGATATTAATTTCTTTGAAATATGAGAAAAAGATGACAGAAACTAGCAAAGAAATTTCATCTTCTTATTCCCACAGAGAGAGATGACGAGTCTTGAAGTACTTCTTATAAATTAGGGCCCTGGGTTAATCACTGCCACTCCGTATGAATCGGGATCAAAATGTAAGCCATTTATTCTGACAAGAAGAAAATTGTCATTATGACTTGGAGAATTTGAAGTGTTTATACAAGGAAAACTTGTGCATTTGGAAGTGTATTTTCCAAATAATACACACATCTGTGCAAAAGTCATCTAAATTGATATATTAAAGGAGCCAAACTTTAACCTAAAGCAACTGAGCAATCATTGTTTCAAGTTCAGGTTTTTCCTTTTTTCTTCTTCTTTTTTCTTTTTTCTTTTATTTTTTTTTAATAAATAAGGTGAATTCCCGTGTTGGATTATTTTTAAGGATTTTTTTTTCTGAATTTCAATTTTTGACTTTTTTTACTTTTACAGAAAATTTATTTAATAAAACTGAAATTGATACTTTCCTTTATTTGGATAAATAGTCTGCATTTACTGATAAGCTGTTTTACTGATAAGCATCATTAACTGTGATAACACACTAAATTCAGTACATTTCAGTGTGGGACCTTATAGCATCGCTGTTAATGCTGTTCTCTTTGTGATGATAATTTGCTTTGTTTCAAAGTATGTCTACTCATCTCTGCTTTGGCATCTTTTTATATCATAATGTAGTCTCTTCTATCCTCTGGTGACACTGAAAAATCAGCACAAAATTGCATAAATAGTAATTTTTGAACTTAATTGCTTTTTATCAGCCAAATCCCAGATGTTTTTGGAAAGACTTTTGAAAGGATCAGGACTCAAACTGAGAGAAATTTTATGAAAGAAAAGAACAAGCTCCATTTAGCATGCTGTTCGTTGCAGCATCCCTTTCAACAGATTTTTTTTTCTGTATATTTTTTAAACAGTCCCGAAATGGAGCAGATAATCCCCAGCCTTTTCAGGCTTTCTCCCTGGAACAAAATGTGGATCAAAAGTATATTCTTTTTTTTATTTTTAACTTGTATTAAATGAAAGAGTGAGTGGCGTACAGAACAGAAGTTAAAGATATCCTGAACTCCTAATTTCATTAAAGCAATAAATATCTACTGTTAGAAAAGCAAACTATTTTACTGTGAGATTTTTTCTCTTTTTCAATGTTTTCTTTTTCTGTAGTACTTACCACATTGCAGAGCAGTCAAAATTCACTAGGAGCCACTTGTGAGGATTAAAGTTAAATGAATCTGCAAACTGAGAATGGATAAATAAATAGGAAAAAAAAAGAAATTACAAAAAAGAATCCATGTACTTATGATATAATCTAGTCAAACTGACCTAGTGTACATCCACTATGTATATGTTATGAATATGTTTCTCTAATGTGGGTTTATAATGTTCACACTGATGTAACCCTATTTAATATCTAGTGTAGTTAAATCTTAATTTGATATTGGGGATATTGGTGTGTAAACTTCTGTTATTATTTGAATTTTTAGTATTAACGAAGAATTACACCTTTACAAAATTTACCTGCAGAGACAAATGATACATTTAGTTCTGAATCTGTGCACATATTCATCCATAAAATTTCAACTAGCCATTAAATGACTTTTTTAAAAACTATCAAGGTATTTTCCTTTAATGGAATAGTCTTTTTTATTGAAGTTCAATATAAATTAATTTTTAGATAAGTCCAGCACAGAATAAGCATTCACAATACATGGTTACATGTTAAATAAAAACAGCACAGCCTTACTTAACATTTATTTAGGCATGACATGGGAAGAAATCCAGGTAGATGAGAATGTGTGAGATGAAATTGTGTGGGAAGGACTTCCCTAAGGCAAAGAGCACTACCAATACAAAAGGAAGACTCTGGAAACATCACTTAGCACTTTTCACATTTGTTTCTCATCACCTTCCCTTTCACTTGAAAAAAATTACAACTGCTCACATGAGAAGAGCTATCTCTCCAAAAATGTATCCATCCATCTATCCATCTATTTCCCTGTAATAAGTAAGGTAGGGAGCTTACTCTTGGTTGTTAAATATTGACACAAATGACACATGCAAGCCCAGACAAGGGATGTTGTTTCATTTCCTTCAGTAACCAATAATAATAATTAAAAAAATATATTCCCATGCAGGAAATTATGGCAAGCTTAATTTGCTGATAAAAAATAAGACAGAAAGAAACACTTTATTTGTTGGAGGTGGAGGGGCTTCCTCTTTTCTTTATTAGTCTCTACGTATCAGTGCTGTGTTTAAACTTCTGGCTTTACCAAACAGTAATATTTTCTCCATTGACGTGGAAGACAAGGACTTATCTGCCTGTCTGAGGGGAACAGCAGGAAATTGAAGTATTCTTATCTAAGGAACTGAATGCCAAGTAGCTCAGGGAAGAGGGAAAAAAAAGGAACATGCGTGCTGTTGGGGGAATATTTCATTTAGCTCTCTCTTGGTCATTAAACCCTATCTGCTGGAGGCACAGCTACTGCTGGCTGTACCGTATGGAAACAGTCAGGCATAATAAGGTCATTAATTTGTTGAACTTTGGTGGAAGTGGGCGGGCAATGTAGAATTAAGGTGCTAAAAATGCGCTTTTGGGACTATTTGGGATTCTGAGTGACAAATTCTTACATATTGTGGTAACTTGCATACTGCCAGAATAAACTGGCGAAAAAAATATAAATACTGATAATGTAACAGGATATATACATATTTTGTAGATAAAAGTGCAGCATGCTCAGAGATTTTAGAAAAGCATATGCATAAGAAGCAAAAAACCTCTTGCTATGCAAGAGCACGGCTTTCTCAGGTTGTTAGAGAAGCAATATTTCACTCACCTCCACTCCATTTAAAAGATGTCGGAATTCAGGGCAGATGAATGCACTTCCAGCATAGGCTGCATCAATATGCATCCAGATATTTTCCTTATTACCTTAATAAAAAAAAAAAGCAAGTAAATTAAACAGCAGATTACAAATCCTTGTTAATTTGCATTAAACCAAATGCCTTAGAGATTTTCTTTGATGTTATTAATTTAATTTGAAATTGGGAAAATAGAGCTGAAATATTTCTGCCACTTGGACTTCTGCTAATACATAAAGATGTGTGCGTACATATTTTTCTTCCTCAGTTCCACTAATGGAGTGGCATCCCTAAATATTTAGATTTGTCTAATTAACTAAGATATAATAATAAATAATTTTAAGGACCATTATAAAATATACTTAAAAATTTTATCCAGAGATGTAAATACTAATTTCTATATTAGTAAAATTCAGCAAGAAGAGCTGGAGTTTTAGCTGTGCTCACCACTTCCAGCTCGCAAATCATGCACAAGGTTTCCATATCCATATATACATGCATATATACACATGTATGTATGCACATATATATAATACATATTTATGCATGCTTTTGAACTATATACAGCGAACTCTATTTTGAGGATTGAGTCGCTTATCCAAGAGTAAGCACTGAAAGATTAAGAATGTGTTAGTTTTGATTACTCACTGAGTGGTTTCTGCAAAAATATTTTAGCATATGGCTCTCATTTATTCTCTGCAATTTTCTACTCTCTCTCCGCTATTGATCACATGCAAAAGTTCACATGGCAGCACATTCCACCCAGGAGCTAATGACTGACGCCCACGTAGCATCGTTACCCAAGTCATCAAACAACGCTGATGCACATTTTTACGTAGAGGGGCACACCTACTCAGATCTGTGATACTGGGCATTAAGATTATGCAAAACATTGTGTTCTTGTGAACTATATTTATTTATTTTTCTATAAATGTCTGGAAAATAAGAAAACTATTCTGCTGAATGCAGAAAGGCTATCATAAGGCTTATGAATTAGGGCACGGGAGATCTGGTCCTGCATCGCACAAGCATAAAGTCAGGAGAATAACTGATGAAACACATAAAAGCATTGGTGTCCCTCTTGTATTAGGTCAGGTCCACAGGAATAGCAGATAAATCATTTCTAGCTCCTAAGCAGAATATGAATAAACATTTTAGAGAGGAGAACTAAGAATCTCTGATGCTTGTGCTGAAAGAGTAAAATGGAGAAAACCTAACGAAGCAAGTCATCACCATGCAAAATCCAAGTGCTTTAGGCCCCACCTGCATGAATGAAAAAACATCAACATCACTTCTGCTATACAGCATCACTATAGCCTGCTTCGAGCTATAAATCGCCTGCTCCAAATGTACAGTCGAATATATCTTGTGCACTTTGGTCACACCAGTCAACAAGTGTGCCTCTGACCAAGCCTTTGCTTGCCACAGTAGACACTAACACAGAAACGGTTACGATGAGGCCGTGACTCAGTCACTGTATTCAGCATCCCTTCCTTTCTTGCTAGAGGAAGGAAGTAGGCGATAGAAAAGAAAATGTTAAGGAGAATATGCAAGGTTTTAGTGCATGTTTCTCTGCTCTTTATAGTCATTAGAAACAAAGGGAAACAAGCCACTTGGTGTAGAGAACTAGAGTTCAGCCATTCCCTGGTCTTTTCCATTGCTCCAGGTTCTCTTGTAAGCAGAACGACTTGGAGAAAAGTGTTACAAACGGAAGCACTTACGATACATTGGAGTTTTTTTGTTTGTTTTGTTTCATTTTCACGTTGGAAGTAGAAAAAAAAAAACCCTTGTAATTGAAAGTTTCATTTATATAAATAAGAAGCTTTATTGAGCTTGGACAGTGACACCGCACAGCGCCTGGGAAGTGACACACTATGGCTTCAACAGATAGATAACTGCAATTTTAGAAAGTAGCAGCAGACAAAGACTTACAAAGAGGACCCAGTTCTAACAGTTTGTCAAAGGAGCAGCACGGAGTGGTTCCAAGTGTTGCACAAAACTGCAGAGCCAAAAAAAAAAAAAACAAAGGCAAAAACATTAACAAAACAAGTATTACAGCAAAGAAAAGTATCAAATGAACAAAACTGTCTACAAGGACAACAATAAACAGGAGTACAGATGTAAACTCATGTAAACCAATACTAATCTAACACATAGGGTTATCATTAAAATGATTTGCATTTTATGCTAGTAGAGGCAAACTTTGAACATGGACAACTGTAAAGATACTGAGATTCCTGTTGACAGTTGACTATAAAATGTTACAGCTTGCATTAAAGAGCTGAGGCTCCGTAACAGAGACTTGTAGCTGATTTATGCTAAGATCTGCAGGCTGGAACCTGTTCACTGTTAGGGGTATTTTCGAAGTAAGTTTTCCTCTACCAGCTTCACCCTAAAATTCTGAAACTGTGCTACCCTCACTCTGTTTCTGGTAAGAGACATCCTGCTGCATGACCCAGTGTGCCAAAAGCAGAGGCAACATAAATGCTGGAGGAAGTTTCATGTTTGTAAGAGAACATAACTAAATGAGGGTGAGCTGTGGAAATTTATTGGGAGGAAGCAGACAGAATTATAATCCAGAAAACAACTACTAAGCACAAGTAAATGGACATTATTTTATATTTTGTTAGTTGTGTCTTAAACACCTAGTCTCATTCTTGCAAATACAATAAAATTTGGGACAGGCTTGTGGCTTATACTGAATATATATTTAATAAAAGACACTTTACAGTTTAAATAGAGAAAGTATACTGTTTAACTGGAACACTGAAGTATTAAGGCATTAGATGATTTATACAAGGTCACGCGCAACACCATACCACGGCCAGAAGATGCCTACAAATATTTCAAGTGCAGAAGCTTTTTTATTTTTGTAGTTGTGCTTACATTTTAAGAAAGGCAAGGAACTCCTTGATAGTATCAAGGCCAGGTACTATACTTTTCAAAAAACAAACATTCTTTGGGCTTTTAGTTTTTCCTTCACTTGTTGTCTCCATTACCCAACAAGTTTTCTGTGATCAAGAAAATAACAAGCCAGTAGTAAGCTGTCTAATAAATAACTCATTGCTATAGTTAAACCCCGTCTCTCTTAAGTATCCGTGTATTCTTTCAAATAAAACTGGATGTACAATACATTGCACAATATACCTCAGAGGTATTTTAAATTCTGTTCCCATGGAGAGCTGCATGTTTCTGCTTAATAGGAAGTATTCGGACAGCATCCAGTTTAAATAAACTTGGATATACTGGTAGAGGAAGGCACATCCTGCCTTTGTGTAGGGAAGGAGTGATTAAATGTAGTCATGCAAAATCCGGAGAGCATTTTAGCTCGAGCACTGCACATATTTCCCCATATTGACCACTTCAACAAAATTAATAACTATAATATCTAATAATTAAATGTTTCATTGCACCAATAAAAAAATAGTAACAGGAAAAGGGAATATTAAAATAAGAAAGTGACAATTCAGATTTTTTTCCCATATCAAAAAATTAAGAAAATGGGATGGAAATATATGCAGTTCCAAAACTGAGAAGCATATTGAACACAGAGATAATAAAATTTTGCTCCTGACAATTTTTTTTCTGCCAAATAATCTAGTTTTCACCTACACTTGGCCTTCACGTATTCCTGAGACAAAAGAAAAGAGCGTAATGCCAACAATGCTGGAGGTGGTCTTATGACCACTCTGGAAGTTTATTCATAATTTTGGTGGATTAAAAATAATTTAAAACATTAAAAATATTTTAAAATGCAGGATGTATTTTTTACCAAGGAACAGGTTTGTTTTTTTACTAGCAGAGCATGCACATAGGAAGTATATAATAATACATTTGTTGCACTGCTGCCTACATGAGGTGCTCCCACAAATAGGAGAAACCTACTTTTCATCTGTGATTGAACTACTGATCTAAAAATAGGAGCATGGAGGAGACCATGATAAAAACAAATCTATTTTTTCTGTATATATATAGAAGAACAGTGGTTGACCCACTGCATTGGAAAATACTGAAGTGTGCCCTAAGGTCTTAGGTCCACACTCACGCATTTTATGATAACGAATGCTGGACCTTCTGGTAAGATTACAGCACAGTTCTGTCAGCCATTCCATTGATTAAAATATTTTTTTTTAAAAAAAGAGACAACTACTGCCCAATTTCACAACAGAAATTACAAATTATTGACATCAATGCGATACTGCATTCTCCTAATCAATATAAGGAATAGGTTGCTTTGAGAAGACATTACATGAGTTCAAACACAGTTAAATAAATGGCTTACTCTGTAAATGACACCCCAACTCCTAAAATAATTCTGTTGTCCTCTCTGCAGAGGTCTAAGCCTCAAAGCTACTTGTGCTAATTCCCAGAAACCCCTTAAAGCGACAGCACCTGCTCCTGCCAGCGCTGTCCTTAGGCTGCCGAGCAGTGAATCTAACTCAATTTGTAACCCGCACAACGGCAGCGTAATCACATTTGCGCAAGGGGCAGGGGACGGGCTGCATCCCAGAGAGGAGCCTGGTGGCTCGGGAGAGCCCATGGCCTCCCCCTCTCCAGGCTGTGCGCTCCGGATCGGACTCCCTGCTCGCTGCAAGCGCAAAGCAGCTCAAACCCCCGTGTCAGCCACCTCCCTCATTGCCTTCTTGAAATCAAGAGCGATGTCAGGAAACGTGCCTGAATCTTTATGATGCCTGAGAGCACGTTCTTGGGTAGCACAAAGTAAAGGTCGAGATTCTCTGCTGTTTACACTGGAAAACCTCCTACCCCCCCCTTTTTTTTTTTCAGAAAAAAAAGAAAGATGAAAAGATGTGGATGCATTTTGTGTAGTTTTGTCATAAGGATTTTCATGTGTAATTCATTAAAATGAGAATGTTTTTAATGCTCTCCCATTATTTTTATTTTCCCTTACTCAGTTGCTTGCAAGCTTGCACTCATCAGAATGACTGTGGCTTTAAAAAATGGCAATAGCTTACTAAACCACCACCCAGTATCTTAGGAAACAGTAATAATTCACAAACTGTGGGGTAAGAAACATCGCCCTTGAGGTCTGCGTATGTTTCAGAGACTGCTCCTTCCAAACAGGAATCTGTGGTCAGGATCTTAGTGTTAACTCCTACTGAAAAGATGGCTCCTGTGTCAGTCTGATGCAGACTTATTGCTTCCCATGCAAGTCCAGATACAAACAAGCTGCTTCTTAATATCCTGTAGATCATCACTCAGAAGAGTCATTTCGGCTGCAGTCAGAGGGATTTCACGCTGGGTCTTTGTTCAGCAGAAAAGAGATCATGTTACTGCAGCATGTAGTGGATGAAGTTGCTGAAGTATATGGCACTATATACATGCCAGTTGCTACAATATACCAGTTCTGATACATGAAAGACAGTGTAAAACCTGCAGGGCACTTACTTAAACGCATGCAAGCGAATTGTGCTTGAATGTCATGGACCGTACCTCAGAACTTAAAAGCGAGTAACTTAGTCATCTCCGTATTTAGGTATCCTGGTCAATATGCACCTAATACAGAGGGCTCGATCAAACTGAGAGCACAGGGCCCAGCTGGGAAAAGCAGTTAAGCATGTGCTTAACCTCCAGCAAGTGTTTACAATTAATGAAATGAACGTGACTTCAACACGTGCTTTAAAGCTCTGCTGAATAAGGGGCCACATGAAGAGTTGGATATGGGCCACACTTGGAAATTACTACTACTATGTAAATTGTGACAGCTCTGGTTCCTCCTCACATGGTGGGGCCGAGCGTAAAGCCTGCACAGTGTGCCATGCTTCACTATATTAAACTAAGTCTTCTGCAAGAATCAAACTAACTCAAATCTGAATTAGGAAATAAAGAAACAAGAGCTCTAGCCACATTGCTTCAATTTGGCAACAGCTTTTACAGAGCAAAGTGGTAAGTTAATAGTGCTATAAGGTACTGATGATTCACAGTTCAAAGATGCTCTTTTTAAAAACAATGCCCACTTCCAGCCCCCAACTAAAAAGTATGTTTGCCAAACTTTATTTATATGAAAAGCAAATCTGTAATTACCAGATTGCTCTAATGAGAAATCCTATTTCACATCAAGCCCAGCAAGAAACCCCTTTCTGACTCTCCTCTTGCCTCTAAAAAAAAAGCACTTCTATCAACTTTAGTATGATGATTCCCAATTTATTTAATATGAGCAGAGGAGCATGCAAAAAAAGCATCATAGTTTGCTTGTATCTTGATCTTCTTTTTGATTCCCTACAAAATAATTTTTCTGATAAGAGAGATTGCCTCAGCTTGGAGGCCCCCGAGATCTCTTTATTAGCAAGGTTCTCTCTGCATTCACACTGCCTGGTCTCTCCATGCAGAATTTCTTCTGTTAAACTTTCTGCTTTGATGTTGAATCTCTCTTGTTAGCAAAGGATCTGCGAATGCAGGGAGCAAGGAATAAAGTGGAGTAAGGTGTTTCCTTAGCAATGTGCATATCTTTGTCAGGAGACCAAAATAAAATAGCAACAAATTACACAAGAACAAAAGAAATGGAAAGGCTTTTGAAATCTGCAAGCCAGAGAAGGGAGCACTAATACAGCACATGAACTGCTGCTCAGCATGACAGAGAATTAACACACCTTTTGAATTAAGAGGCCAACCATAAGGATAATGAGATCTAGTTTAATCTAAGCTGACATGTTTTATGTATACAAATAAATGGAAGACCTGGCACAGGCCATATTAACTCAGATTGAGCCTTTGCTGCCTTTGAAAGCCTGTTTTGCACAGCTAGGCAAACACAGGAGGAAAAACAACAGTTAAATCACCCTTCGTAATGGTGTTGCTGAATGCATAAACAGAATATTTGATTTCCTCTTGCTACACAAGAAAAATTAACAAGAAATGAATATTTATGAGGGACAACTTGCATTTTTTGTTAATGGATATCAGATGAGCAACAAGCCACATTATCCTTGTTGTTAGTGCATGGAGAGGTGATACAGGGCCATACTTGGTATGTTGTTAAGAAGAAAAACAAAACGAAACAAAGAAAACCCCAGAAAAGAGAATGGTTTAAAATGAATAGAAAGATAATTAAGTTGGACCTGATCAAGATTTTGTGAGATGGCATAAGGCAACAGAAATAACACAGGGATTGTGGCACATATGCACTCCCACAGACGCAGCCAGCACAATTAAGTTAATTTAGGCAGCCCTAAATGAGCATTTAGGATGCACAGTCCCTCAGTCACAGCCTTACTGTATTGGAAAGCGATCGCTGTGATGTGCTCAGTCATCCCATGGACTCACTTGTTCTAGACAGGCAAGGAAATAGCAGCAAACCACACCTAAGAAATACGTCCTTCACCCCAGCCATCCTCACACTATGTAAAACCAGACATTAAAGATTATTAACAAGAAGAACAAGAAGAAAAAACACACATTTTCAAAAGGCTGCATATGATTTAAGCTTCTTTGTCTCATTTGGCATTTACCCATGACTATAAACAACCTTAATCTGCTAAATTTTTGAAGTGTTCATAGAAACTTAAGACATATTGGCTCTTTTGAATATGTTACCACATGAAAGAAAAGAAACTTCTGAGTCAGATATGACTTTTCTGAGAAGCAAAAAAAAGAATATATTTTATAATACTGCTATTTAGATACGGAAGTTGTTAAGACTAAAATGTATTGCATTCTAAATAGCGCTAAATATCAGTATTATATTATAAATAGCAGTTTGTAAAGTTTGCAGGCCAATTTAATATATTATTGCTAACATATTATACTTGTTTATAAATCTATACAGATTATGGTCTATATGAAGTTTTGCAGAGATACAATGCTCAGAAATGAGCAGAGTATTTTATTCATGATGTACAACACACAGAGTTTACTTGCTCCATGGAAAAGCAAGTGGTAGTCTCTTGTTTTAACCTGAAATAATAAGATGGTGTTCTGACTTGACTGGAGGAAGAGATCTGATATATTAGCAAATATTCTCTTGACCCACACATTTATTATAGTAGAACCAAACTTCTCAATTTTATCCAATCCAAGACTGTTCTATGCCAAAACCTGGGGATTATAAATTTTAGGCTACTTTAGCCTCCTGCTCAAATTTCTCCTTTTCCAAAAAACTGCCTCCTACATGTCCAGAATGCTTCAAATTATTTTCCTGCATGCATAAATACTTTAAATGACTCCAGCAAAGTTCATGTCAGTGAAGAACGTTCATGGAACCCATCCCGACATTCTAGTTAGCCTGCCCTATCCTCTAGTCAGATGAGATGAGAGCATCTACTCATCTCAAAAACAGACCACCTGAAGCAACATATCCACCAGCAAATTAAAACCCAGTACTTACGAAGAACGGGATAAGACCAGCAGCTTTGTCTTCCTCCAAAACTTTTTTTAGAGCTGAACCACAAACAGTAAATTTTTCATCTGAAGGAACATTTTTTATCTTCACACCACCAATTAATGCAGCCCTTTCAACAGATGAATGGGCCTGCAAGGAAGCAGAAAAGTTTTAAGGCAGCCACCTATTACTGGAAAGTAAGAAGTTCATTTGAATTTGAAAAACAAACACAAAGAATAATTTCATTCAGATAAAGCAACATCTGAGATCCTGGGGCTGTTGCTGGTGACAAACACTACAAGGCTCCCTCTGTCCCTTTCTCTCCTACTCATTCACCCTCACATCCCCACCCTCCATAGTAACTCTGAAATATTCCTGAAACCATTGCTAAGGTCTCATTCAGACAAGAGTTCAATTAACCTTAATGAGAGCTTTAATTAACATGCTCTCAGAATTAGGTTGGATTGATAAAGAGCTTCAGGATTTGGCTCCAAATCAACCAAAAGACAATCAGCCTGCCTCATAATAATTTAGTTGCTCAAGAGAATATTTTCACAGTGTGCAGATTTGCTGAACTACAAAAAAAATGTATGCCATGATATAGTTTAGATTGAAATATTTTCTTCCATTACTATTTTGTTTTAGATTACTTACTGAAAAAAACACAGTCCAGTTATTCCTTCATTTTGTTAGGATATTAATAACGCAGTCTGAGTGAGTTACTCTACTTACAAGCTTTTTTATTTGGATAATCCTTAAATAGTTTTTTTAAAACATAAAGCATATTTCAGTACAGAAAAATAAAAATATTACTATGGAATTCCTTAATCCTTAACATATCCCTTCTCTAAAATAGAAGAGTAGGAAAAAAACATATTTCTGTTAATAATTAAACACCAGTTTAGCCACAAAATACTCTTTTTTTGAGCATGACTGAAAAAAAAAGAGAGAGAGAAAAAAAGGACTATTTTACTTTCCATCTTATAAGATTTCTTTAATCATCATTAATTTGAAAGAAGAAAATTCCCTACCTCTTCATATCCTGACTGTTCTCATTTATAATCTCCATGTCATCCTAGTTGGTTCTTGCTAGGGCCTACAAGAGCACTTATTAATTATATTATAATTTAGCATATAATCATTGAAAAGATTAATCTAAATTAGAGATTCAACAAGACCAGATGAAGTTCTTGCCTTTAAACTCCCTATATCCCAGAAATTACTCCTTTTAAAAGCAGATTTACTATTAACTTGTATCTCAGTTGTCAAAGTTGCTTGGTAAACTAATTAGGCACTAACCTGAGAAAATTTGGAAGACAAGTTGTGAAATATAACTGTCCTTTTAAGCAGAACACAATGTATTTACCACTTCAATATCATGCTTTATTTAAGTGTAAAATGGAAAGAGGTGTTTTTTTAATAAACAGTTTACACAAGGAACGGATTGTAAACGAGCAAAAAATTAACAAGGCTGTTTCATAACATTTCATATCCCCACTCATAATCCTAGGGTTAAAATCATAAATATGCTTTTGCATTATAACAAATCTTTAATGCCCTGTTTTCTTGTGGAATTCCTAATCCTCAGCAACATGCTCAGGAATATCCCACCATGCTGCAAAAGAGCAAGGAATTAAAAAGAAATCAGTGGGCAGCTACTTAAGCTAGCTGGAGGAAAAGACAAAGAAGTTTTGATGAAGCAAATGACCTGAGTAAATTTCCAAATATCAAACAGCTACCCCAACTTCTGTCTTGGTTCAGCACCGTCAGGTCTCTCCTAAATGCTCCTCTCAGCTTTGAGGTGCAGCATCTCATGCAAGAAGAGCCTCAGCCAGGATAAAACGGGCAGGCATCCTTTTCAGTTGTCTCCAAACCCACAAGTAGCCACTGGGGAAAGCCTCATTCCCAGTTCTGCTCTATGCTCATTTATACAAGGAACAGGATCAGTGAGATAAAGAGTCTCTTGAAATGTCTCAAAGTTATGGTGGTCTCCCAGGATATCAGAGGCTCTTTTCTTCAGATATCCCTACCAGCCAAGTTTCTGCCTGCCTCCTAATCCATTCGTGAACTGTTTTGCTCTGTCAGTGCATGATTTTCTCTCCCAAAGGATGGCTTAGGCTTTCTTTCTTTCATGGATTACTGTGTATGAGTCATACAGGTCCGTTCTTAATACAGAAGGACCGGTGAGCTCAGCAACAATCTGCTTTGAAAGGTTAGCAATATCTTAAGGCGAATCCTTCTGCACACAGAAAAGCCTCTGACCTTCAGTGTGCGTGGGAGCCTGTCAGTCCTCATTTCAGGTCAGCCACTTACGGAGGGGAAAATGGGAAAACAAATAACAGGGCTATGTGCATCACTGGGTCAGAGTTAGAGCTCTGGGATCAGCTCTCTGCGCAAAAAAAAGGACTCACATTTTTGTGTCTTTTGAAAACAGTAATCTCTCCTGATACTTTATTATTTTGATTCATATTCTTACCCTACAAGTGTAGTCCCTTTTCCCACTAGCAAAGAGCAAAAGTACTTTTAAATTGCTGTTCTTCTTAACATATACTTAGCTTAGTAAATCAAGGCAAACCTGAAACTTGCCTGGTTTACCCTGCAAAATCAGACTTTACTTCAAACTGAATGGCAGTACTAGGAAAGTTCCTTCAGTAATTGACATTTAGATAAGAAAATGTCACAGCTATTGAGAAAAGCAGCATTGCTTGGCCCTTCAGTAGTATTAGAGCTTTAGACACGTAGGAGCAGCAGAACTCACAGGACTAAAATTTGCTCTCATTAACAGTAAAAGCCTCTCATGGTCTCAGCCTGCTGAGAATTCAGCCCAGTTCACTCTGCTAAATACCACGCACAGTCAGAAATCAAGGATTATATTTGCTTAGAAGATTTCTCAGCTACAGTGACACATGCATATTTTAGGACACTCAAAAAAAAAAGAGTTTTAGGCTTTGCCCAGTATTATGACCAGTTTGCTTTATATTCATGTAGTAGATTTATGTGTGTGCATACACTTGCATGCCCGCAAGCATACAAGGGGTGGATATATGCATGTGTATTTGTACATGTGTGCATATATAAGGGAAAATTATGTGTGCACACATGAAGACACATACCCAGGTCTGACAACAGATGATCTAGATTTATTGAACAGTTGAAATAATCACCTTAAGTATATTTACTGCAAATGGACTTCTTTGCAGAGAAGCAGAAAAATACTTATGCAACACTAACCTCAGGAAATTTATTCTTTATTTTACAGTAGCACACATGAAATGCCAGTAATGTACATCAGTAATGATGTACAAAAAGAATGGGGAAAAAAAAAGTCCTTCTTCCAAAGAGTTTATACCAGCCAGTGGAGACAGCTGCAATTAGTAAGGATAGACCCCATGCTCCTAGGCCTGTGTTTGAGAGGTACTCACCTGATCCGAAGCATAGGCCACCAGTCTGCCCATGATTTCTGCTTCTGTTAGCTCAGGCTTTTCTGACTGCACCCGTCTAATCGTTTTTGTTCTTGCAGCAAGCAGTGAAATCAGTGTGGCTTCACTGGCACTTCCCTGTGGGATCAAAGGAAGGTTCAATAAGAGGTTCCAGAAGAAAATCACTATTTTCTTCTGTAAGAATTTGGGAAGTTGATAACAGCAACTACACGTGAGAAATGGCACACTCTTACGCTTTTTAAGGATACATATGACATCAAGGGAGGAATCCCTGTTAAATCTCTGCTATCTTCCTCCTTCTAATGTCTCTGTTTGTTGGTTCTCTTCTGTACATTCATCAGTCTTGCAATTATACCATAAAAAACAGATTCACAGGCTTAGGAGCATATGAAAAAGCTCTCCGGACTCAGACCCCAACCACTTCTTAACCAGGAACAACTGTGGGGTAACTGCTACTTTTCTTACTCTAGACTTCCGCTCAGACACAATTGTGTTCAGACACAATTTTATGCACTCATTCTGGCTGCCGCTGAACATATCATTTTTAAGTTGAATTTCTAATGTAAAATAATTGTTTATGGTTCCTCGGCAATCAGTGCGGAGAGGTAACCACACCTACAAAGCAGTAAGACCATCTATATAGGCATATATCCTCAGCTTAGACAACTAGCTCCTCTAAAAGTGTTTTTCTAGATGACAAAATGTAAGATGAATCCAACTAGATACATGTTTCATGAAAGGAAACTTCTGTCATCAGATCTTTTGTTAGCAAAGATATTTCTCACATGCTCAACACAGAGATATCTAAGTAATGGTGAAAAATGTTTGTACTTCAGGACAGTCTAGTAAGCTAGAATATAATGATTTTGGTCCTTGGTGTCTAATTATTTGAAGAAATGAAGCAGGTGAGAAAAAGGTTTTATAGCCAGGTTTTATTAATGGCTTAATTATAAAATTGCTGGTGTCTTTCCAGGGCATATAAGGGATATTAAATATATAGCTATAGGAAATTTTAAAAATGAAGGCATTAACTTGATATTTGCAAAATTAAGTCCCCACTGCTGGAGACTGGCTGGATGAGCCTGGGAAAATCACAGGCAGAAGCACAGGGTCAATATTCTGATGAGTGTCAATAAATGTCCTGGCCCACTGGTCTGATGCCTAACCAGCTTAGGCAACAGCTTTTGTATGAGTTTCCTTGTTTGGAGACATGGATGAACAGGAAAGGGCTGAATACTGCCTTACAGAGGTGGTACATAGCCTTAGGATGCCTGAACCCAGTGGCTAGAAAATGCATTTGGATGTCGCAGTATAGACATAGGCTCTTTTTCACCTAGTCTCAGTTTCTGCTTGTCACCTCTTTTATACTAAAGCTGACAGTGTTCACAGAACTTGGCTCACAAGTTCTCTTCACTTGGCACCAAAGTTTTGCACTGAATATTTTGGGGAAAAAAAGCCTTGGTTCTTTGCTCAGCTTACTGACAACAAAAATGAATTAGACTTGCCAGACCAGTGATGGATTGAGTCTTGTTTTGTTTCACCCATAAAATACTCCTTTTTGCAGAGCAAGAAAATCCTTTTAAAAATCAAAGTAAATGGATTTTTTCAGTAGTTTATCTGGAATGAACAGCAGGATACATATGTGCTATGTTCAGACAAGCTTCAGAAAGAAAGTCGCTTTCTCACTCATTTGTAGACAATATTTTTTCCCCCTCTCAAATGCTGTGCTCTGAATTAAGTGAAGGATGATGATACCTTTCCGTTCACTGCCAGCACACAGAGGTTGCCATGGCAAGGAGGCTCAAGTGGTGGAGGGAATAGCAGAGAGAGCTGATGCTCGTGTCCACCAGAGCTCTGAACTGAAATTTTCTTTCATCCTTTGCCATTTTCAAGTGTCATCTTGTATGCAGCAAAGTGCTTCATATTGACATAGGCTTCCAAATGTAATTAAGAACCAATTTTCATGGTCTCAGTTTTACCCAATACTACAATAATTACTTGGTATTTACCATGGGAATGACTGGCAGTTTCACACATTCATGCTGTCTTTGCCTCTCTTACGTGTATTATTATTGTTTCAAGAACAAGATGTTCTTGAAGATCTACAGCACAAATGGCTTCATCATAAGCAGGAGCACAGAACACGTTCCGATTCTTGAAACTGACTGCTATCTGATGAAAATTATGGGCAATCGGTGTTGTCAGCCTCAAAGGGCAATATTTCTGGCTGATAATCATCAGGCATAATTGCTTGCTTTCATTGGGATAAAATAAACGCTGCTGAAACACGACGGAAGCTTGATTTCTTAAATAAAAATAAATAAATAAATAAATAAATAAAAAACAGACTCGTAATGAAAATAACAGAGTAAGCAGGATGAGTTACTCTGGGTGCACAATGGTGTAAGTAAGTGGAGCAAAAGTTTGCATTAGATCATGATAACAGTTTAAATTCATACTTGACTTAAAAACTGTGTGGCAAAATTTACTGGAACATGCTGTAGACACTTGGAGCTGAGATCAGTGAAAGAAGCCTCTACTATGCAACTCAAATCAATTTAGAAGCCTACTTTAGGATAAAATGTATTGTGCCCTGTCCTTCAGAAACCAAACTCCACCGATTATTAAAGTAGCTCAGAATAATTATTTAAAATTTAGTCTTCATCACTATAAGGACCTGTTTTAATTAGATAAATATTTGTGAGCGGAGTCTAGTGCATTTGCAAAAAGACCATACACCAGCAGAGAGTCCTCTAACACACAACACGACTTTTTATTATGTATTTAAGCTTGTCCACTGACAATGTATTCATTACTGTATGAGTTTTGCCCTGTTCAGAAACTGCAAGCTTTCATTAAGCAGTCAACTTTTCAACAGCTTGGGAACTTTTTTTCTATTTTGGGTAATGGAGTTCAGTCCGTATTTTTAATTATCTAAATTCTTCAGATTCTAATTTTCAGCAGCTTCATTTTATCAATACATGCCAACATTTTGTTTTGTTATAGAAGGAAGACGTCTTCAAATTATGTCAGCTGCTTTAACAAATATTGATAAGACTTTCTACTATACTAAATTTTTCCTACTTATGGTAGATTCTCTGCTATTTTTGTTATCCATTGATCGATCTCTGACATTTATTTTTATTTTCATGAAAAAAGAGGGTTGTTTTGGAAAATGATTAAGGAAATGCTTGATGATGTCTAAGGGGAATCTTTCTGATCCCTTTTCATGGTGTTCTCATGTCTTCAGTAACTACTGAAAATCCTCAGATAATTTCTATTTGAGAAGCTATGCTCTATTTTCAGCCATGCATCATCCCTGAAGAGTGTTGATAAGCTGCTCTGCACTTACTTCATTTGATCAAAAAAACAGTATTTTCATCCTACTGGATTCTTTAAAATTATGATTTGAATATTAAACCCAAAATTGGGCAGTAAAGTTAGCCTACTAATAATTTTTTTACAGAGAAGAGAGTTTGAGAATCAAAAAAATTACATTCATGAGTGGTTGTACCCACCTATGGATATTCTCACAGTAGGTCAGTCTCTCTAAAAATCTAAAATGAACTCTGGTTGCAGGGAAAATATATCTTGCCTTTATTAATGTGTTAGTACGAAACTTTTGCCAAATCATGACCACTAATTCACCACATATTCTGTCCAGTCTTACCTGAATGACGCCTCCACCTTGTCCATCCTTCCCAGCTAAAAACTCTTCAGGTAAATTAATCATCTTCCCTAGCCAGTCCAGCATAACGGTCTCCAGCTCTGTGCAAGCTGGACTTGCAGCCTGTGTTGAAAAATAAAGCAAAGGGAATGATCTCACTTGACCATAAAGAGGGATTGGATCCTCCAGAGCAAGAGCATCTCCCTTTCTGTCTTTTGTTATGGAAACAAGAGACTAGTTGAGTAACTTTACCAACTAAACTGGGGTTGTGAACATTGTTTTGTGCGTGGTATTCCTAATACATAGTAAAAAACTGCCACATAAGATCTCACATAGAACCATGACTGTCAAATGTGAAACCTAGGATTTGCACCTTGCATATTTTTTCACATCAGATGATAGCAAACTCTTTTGAGAAAAGCTCATCTGAAATTAATGTGTGTTTGTTTTTCCCAATACAATTTTCTACTAATGCAGATGATAAAAGAAATCATAGCACCGGGTGATAGACAACACTCATATTATTTAATGAGTTATCAGTAAGCCTGCACTCGCTCCTTAGGATTATTATGGGTCCAGAAATGGAGGTGCATGGGTACTCTACTAATTTTAAATGCTGGCAGCAGGCTTTTATTACCGGCTGTGTTCAGGGCTTCTATGTGAAAACACTTAATTACACAGGTAAATTTGTCTGTAATAGTCTTGTGACTTCACTGCTATTAATCAATAATCTATTTTAAGAATGTTACTGAATTGCTTAAAATGTTGACAAAGTGAGGCATCATTATCCCACAACAGTATGTACTACCAGTAGACTTACCCAAGAGAAGCCAACGCATCCTATTCCACCACACAACATATCTGCAAGGAGAGCTGGGAAGGAATTGGCTGAAGGGAAGTAAGCAAAAAAGTACGGACTGTGCCAGTGAGTCACCTGTATTAGGAGAAAAAGAGTCATTTTTAACTACTGTGGGAAACAAACTGTCATGAAATCCTGAAAGAATCTGAGATGGGTGGCATGGAGTCAACAGTGTTACAACACAGGTGTAACACTGGATGCCAGTTTTTAAAGAAGTCTTCCTTTTTATTTTTTTCACTCTTTCTTTTTTACATCTTCCTTAAAACTAAAGCATCAAATTGGATTTATTTCTTATACCCTCCAGCTCCCAACACCCCTAGAAACTGTTGTTCTCCACTTGTCTGCCTCAAGGACAGGAATTACACAGGCAGTGGCAGTGGGTGTTTTGGTGCAAGACACAGCTTCTGCCTCTGCTTTCCAGGACTTTCCATGTTCTTTTGTTCTTTGATCCCTGTCATGAGAATTAATTAGCAAGGGTACCTTTGTGAGTAGAGATCTAAATGCTTCCTCTATTAAATAACTAACTTCTTGTTCACATTACGGAGTTATTTGTTTAAATTTGGACACCAAAATCGGCCAAACAGCCCCTCACCACAAAATGAAATAGTCCATTAAGTATCCAATACTTTATCTATGGAAAATTACACTATTTTCTCCTACACTAAATTGTGATTTATGTACAATTTCAATCTGTATGCACTATTATGAGAGAACACCACAACAACTGCACAAAAACTAGTACATTAGCTTGCAACAAGCTTGCAACAATAAGAATCATTTTGTGCAACCTCTATGCAATTTTTAAGAATCTCTGAGATACTTGATAGTGCTCCACATTTTGAATCTAATAAAATCTGAAAACAGGAAATGTACTGCCACATTGCAATATTTATTGGAAAAATAATGTGATATGATATGTTTAGTATAAAAGACATTCACATTCCAGATAAAGGTAAATATAATAAAACTGTGCTTTGAGAAAGTTAGACAGACTATAAGCAAGAATTCAGCAGAATATTTATAAAAGCTTTTTTTGGCTGGAAAGCCAGATACATCTGAGTTAGTTAAAGCTCGATTCTTCTCGTACTGTTTTTAATACTGGAGCTCTTCTGCTATAACTGGAGAATAGTAAGAGGTTGTCTCAACTCAGTGTCTTCCTTACTGTTTTCTTCTGCGTTCTCATCTCAGATTAATTTTATCTTTCCCACTCTCCTCTCTCCCAGCCTGTGATAAGGCTTCTGGCTCTGGAGCTAATTTGGAGATTTCCGTATTGCACTCCTCTGCATGCTGCAGATAGCCCTTGCATTTCCTCTTCTAACTTTTTTTCATGCCAACATCCATCTCTTTCTTAAGGAATCTGCTCATAATAAGGGAAACCTTGTCCTAACTCTTGCATACGTAAGAAATCAGACACAGCTTTCTCCACTGCAGCGTATCCCATATAAGATGGTGATGATGATATATTCAAGATTTTACTCTTGCTGGTCACCGAGTGCAAACGTGCTCAAACAAGGTATCCAAAGGCAAACTACTACTGACATTTTTGCCTTCTTTCTTGTAGATGGCCAGAATCTCCCTCTTAAATGCAACAACCCCTTTTAGAGCACTCATGGCAAAGACTATTTCTGATTCACCATGTTAATATCAAAGAGTACTCTCTTGTGACATCTCTTAGCCTTTTAAATAATTTCTTTCCTTCCTTCTTTCCTCCCCGCATTCTCTGCTTGGTTAGGATTTCTGAGTAAGTTTGAATTGTCTCGGGGATCAAGATGACACAATAATGGAAGCATTTTGCTAAAACACAAAGATCAGTAGGCCAAAGGAATCATCTAAATATGGAAAACATCTACACTGACTGTAAATACTCTCTGTGCTGGGTATTTTTTACGTAAAATGTGACTGAATTAAAATATTCCGGAACCAAACTATTCCCCCAAATCTTAAATACACACTTTTAGCCCATGTAAAGATTAGATTGTACTTTAGTAAGAAATTGGAAGAGCATCAGCTATGAATTTTAGAGATATCAGATGTGGGGGTTGTAGCTGTACTGCTAACAGGACCTGTTGCACGTGACAGAAGTAGAGATAGGGAATAGCGGACGGAA
>JAWLRI010000162.1:528909-546480 GCA_034781795.1 Crypturellus tataupa
CCCTGAGGTGGATGGCCTCAGTATTCCCTCTATAACCACGGGCAACCACCACGGGTTGATAGCGAATCCAACAATCAGAGAGGCAAAAAAGTGCATTTCTCTGTGTGTCATTTTTTCACAAAACAGAAAAAATAAAAGGGTAGGACACAGCTCTTCACAACGAGTAAAACTCAACAACCAGCAGTTACTGATAGGACCCACATGAACCGGCTTTCACTGACATTCACTATCAGCCAGGGTTACCCTGTTCATCTCCCCAGCTATAATGCTCTGTGATCTGTCAGACTTGTGACATTCACCTTGGGCTAATCAAGTTAAACTGCTACTTGCTGGGAGCATTTGTTTGATGAAACACTGCAGATTCTAGTTGCACCACTCTCACAAAGCGGAGAAAGGCCAAAAGCCCCCGGGCAAGTGCAGCTGGTTCTTCCTCTCTCCCCTGACTCCCCCTCCCCCTTTCTCTTAGCGAAGCTGTAAAACTCATTTCTTCTGCCATCCTGGAGCAGAAACACACATGCAAATACTGAAAAGAGCATGACTCTGATGATGTGTTTTTTGTTCAGCCCTCTGCTGATGAAGTGTCTTTTAGGTTCAATAATTCCCACTCTAATACTTCTCGGAGTTAAATAGATAAATCTGTTTCCCAGATTTCATCTAACGTTTCCTTTCTCTCCATGCCTTGCTTAGGCAGAAAAAGGGTCTTCTTTTATCCACAGAGTGGGGATAGATTTTGCTGAAATTTTATAGCTTAATGACAATATGAGATGGGAAATCAGCCCCTTCAATATTGTTACTTAAAAACACAACTGAAATTGATCATTTTTGGCTCTAGAAAAGGAGATAGGTTTCCTGAGAGCAAAGAAAGTTTGCTAGACAAAGGTGTCTGCCACTAATATTTTTGTATTCAGATCCCTTCCACCCAGACCCACTGCTGTGATAATCAGAGTTCGGCAGTTGTTCCCTCAGGCCCTATGCTAATACCAGGAACTTAGAACCATTTTGGTACTTATCATATGAAATCTCCATAAATAAATGTTACTACTACAAGCTCATGAATTCTTATTTTCCTAGGTAAAGGCAGAATGCAAGGAAAATTGCATTATTACTTAAGACAATTAACTGATTTCTGCTCTTCTGAATTTGTTGAAGGAAAAGCACTTTCACCTTTAAGCCATAAGTAGCAAATATCTGATTGCAGCCACTACAGTATAAAAGTCAATACAAAGGAAAAAAGCATCACTTATGGAACACTTCCAGCTCTAAGTGAGGCGGTGTGACTGTCTTCATGTCTTCTTTGAAGAAGTCCAGATTCTGCAGTGTCAGTGATGTGCTGCACGTCCCAATCATTGACTGAAGCATGAGAGGCCTAAACCCACACCAAGCCTAAACCTCCAAATGTACCAAAGAAGAGACAGGCAGGAAATGGAGATTCCTAAGACAATGAAGGCTGGAGGCTGGTGACTGCTGACACAAGGACGATGGCTCCTGCTTCACTTGTTGATCCGCAACTACAGACTAAATGCAGTACCCTGGTTGCAGCTGAGGGGCTGGGAGCTGTGTCCCTGAGCCTGCTGAAGCTGAGCTAGGGTGATTTTAACCCCCCTGGTATCTGGTGGAGGGACAACACAGCAAGGCACAAGCAGGAAGTTTCTGGAATGCACTGATGACAACAAGGAGCTGCTGAAGGGAGATCTGCTGGATTTGGTGCTTAGAAACATGGAAGAACCAGTCAGAGCTGTCAAGGTCAGAGGCAGCCTTGGCTGCAGTGACCATGAGATGGTAGAGAGAAGCCTGCAAGGAGGCAGTAGACATACCCTTAACCTCACGAGAGAAGACTTTAGCCTCTTCTGGGCCCTACTTGGAAGGAACCCATGGGATAAAGTCCTGGAGTGAAAAAGAAGGGGTGGTTGATTTTCAAGGATCACATCCTCAAAACTGTCCAACTCCACTAGCAGGAACTCGAGCAAGAGTGGAAAGAGTCCTGCATGAATGAACAGGGAGCTCCTGGCAAAGCCCAAAAGCTAGAAGGAAGCATATATGAGAAGGAAGGAAGGTCAGGAGCTAGGAGAGGAGGATTATAGAAATACTTCCTGAGGATGCAGGGGTGGCACCTGAAGTAGAACATCCATATGAAGTAGAATCTGACAAGGCATGTGAGGAGCAACAAGAGGGGCTTCAACAAGCTTAGCAGAAGCAAAATAAGAAACTAGGGAAAATGTGAGCTTGATAATGATCTGGGTCACAGGCTTGGTGACATAGGACATGGAAAAGGCCAAAGTGCCCAATGTAATTTTCACCTAGGTAAGATTTGCCTTCAGGAGGCGTAGACTCATGAGACTTACATGGAAGTCTGGAGCAATGAAGACTTACTCTGGATGAGGATCAGGTTAAGGAACATTTAAGGAAACTGGACATACATAATCCTAATGGGATGTACCCCAAAGCACCGCAGGAGTTGGCTGATGTAAATGTGAGGCCTTCAAGCATCTTTGGAAGGTCATGACAATCAGGACAGGTTCTTAAGGACTGGAAAAAAAAACAAATGCCACTTGTGTCTTCAAGGACAAGAAGGAAGAATATTTTTTTTTTTTTTTTTTTTTAACCAGTAGGGCCTGGAGAGCATCTCTCTTCCAGGAGTTTAGTTGGATAAACTGAAGATTTTAGCTGGCAAAGTACAAACGTTATTTCTCAGAAGAGCTGGTATGAAGAAAGCTAAAGTGAAGACCCACTCTACCTTTCTTCTTGAATGGATTTCAAGCTGAGGCTTTTCTATTGGCCCCTGCCTGTGCTACAGCACAGCTATGCAGCTGCTAGGTCTGTATGCAGTCTCCTGCCAGCATAAACCTTGACCTGGTCCCACTAGCTCAGCTTTCTGGCTTGGCACTGGGTCTGCCTTGTCACAGCAGACTTGCCCCTCTGCATCCTGCCTCCATGTTGATTAGGTCACTGCTTACACCTGCCCTATTACTGCCCTCTGCTCCCAGCTCACCTTCCCTTGTAAGCCAGACAGGCCTCCTGGCTCCCTGATGTTCAGCACAGCTTTTGACACTGTCTCCTATAACATACTCTTTGGCACACCATTGAATTGCAGCCTAGGTAAGTGGGATGCAGGGTAAGTATTTTGAAATAAAGGAAATTCCCCTTAAATATGGGAAAAGTGTGTGTTTTTCTGAGGGTGGTCAAACATTGGAACAGGTTGTCCAGAAAGGTTATGGTTATCATTTCTGATACTCAACTGCCCCCCATCCTGAGCAGCCTGCTCTAACTGCTCCTGCTCTGAGCAGGTGGGTGGGACTTGACCAGTCTCCAAAGTGGTCAATCATTCTGCAATTCTGAGTTCACCCAAGACTTCAGTACTTAGGATAAACAAGGCATAAGGAATAATCAATCAGAGCTGCTACAAGAACAAGGACTTATGCAGACCTTTTTATGTGTTTAAAACACTAATATTTCACATCATAGAAAAGTTTTAGATAGCGCATTTTTTCTTCAGAATGTACTGTTTTTTCAAAAGTCAACTTATTTGCAGGTCATATAAATATCAAAAACAACAACAAAAATCAATTTACCTAAGAGAGAACACGACGTGTTGATGACATAATTGGAATTCAATGCTTCACTTCTAATTCTCAAGTGACTTGTCTTTTTTTAAATTGGCATTATTTTATTGAATGTTACCAAAACAGTATTCTGATTGTCTCAAAGCAAAGTGCTCTTGTTCTATGTTCTACCTCATACACTAAAGAAACAGCTTAGGTATTTTTCTCCAGTCAAAAAGAAAGATTTTCACAATTAAATATTTTTCATGGACATATTCTGATCAGTTAGATATGAGTATTTGGTATAAGCTGTCTTTAAAATGAACTACAGTATACTACAGTATACGCAACGTTAAACACACACAATTATATAGAGGCAAACAACTTTTGTATCCAGGAGCAGCAATGAAAGGATTTTCATGTGTTGGCCATGATGCTATTATTGAATCTGCACTGATTTAATTCTGTTCAATTAAAACTTCAGAGATCTTTGAGTAGAATAGACAGATTTCCACTGACTCCAGTGTGGACTCCAGGAAGATTTGTCTGTGAAAGGACAGCACAGTTGGCTCCAAGGCAAACAAGATAAAAACATATCAAATATCAAATATTTACACTGGTCAATGAAAAGGAATTGGTATTGCTCTATACTGACTACACACATTTGCAGAGCAGTGGTTCTATGTCTTGTCATATAGTAATCATATCACCTATTTATATCCAGAGAAGCAATTCAAATTGATTATTGCAGAGATCCTAAAGGAAAGGTTCCTCATTAAAATTTACTAATCATCTGGCCCTCTTCAAGCTACTCAGAGATCGTAAGAGATAAGCACGTATTCACATTTGAAAAAGTAAACCACGAGTGGAAAAATAACAAGAAAGATTCAGAATTGAACCAATGCTTTGTTTTGCACTGTCTGTTCAGTACTGATCTATCTGAAGGATATTTAGGTAGTAGCCATCTGCCTTAAAAAGTACTTGATGAAATCAATATTTAGGAAAGTAAGTCAACAGACCAAGTATTGGGAAAAATAATTTCTGGTCAGCTCTGTAATAAAAAGATGTCTCAGGAGAGAATTTTGACATTTAAAGAACAGCCTGAAGAAACATTTTATATAAGGCAGACTAGTAAAAAGCTCATTTTATAAAATATTTACTGTTCTTTGCAAGCAGTAAAAATATCACATGAAACTGAAAGTTATGAAACTTTGCCATAGCTAATTTAAGAGGGGAAAGAAGATTTCCAAAAGCAAGCCTCACAGAGTGTAAGAATGATTTGATTATTTTTAGCAAGAACAGAAAACATGAATGGTGTGAAATGTTGGAACTTATTTAAATATGGATATGCAGTAGACTTGTGCTTCCTAAAAGCTAATTGTAATGCCTCCTAAAAGCTATTTGTAGCACCTAAAAGCTAGCTGGCTCTACAAATAGCACTACAATTTTTGCAAGATCTACCTGGACAGCTTCCACCCACACTTTCCTTAAAGCTTCTGAATATCTAAGTACAGTATTGAGTAAAGATCCATTTTTTATACTACAGATCCATTTTTTCTTACCCCTGGCATAATGATCTTCTCAATGTCTTTAAAGACATCCTCAAAGTTCTCAGGATCCTGGGGTGCACAATCTGGAATGAGCGGCCTCAGATATCCTGGTTCCACATCTGGGAAGACCTGTCGTTTATCGATCTTCTCCAGGTAATCTGCAATATAGTCCACCATCTCCTTCCCTCTCTTGCGGAACTCTGCGGCATCCATGGGTCTGGGATGTAGGAGTTAGTTTCAGAAAAGCCCTAGAAGAAAGAAAAGTCACTTTTGAAATAAAATATCACTAGTTTCAAAAAACTGAACTGTTATTTAGGTGGTTTATAGGATGACTCATGTCCTTTTTGCAAAAATATAGACTGTGTGTTCTTTTACTTTGGATATGAGGCTAAAGCTTGCCCAGTGTTGCATTCTGCTCACTCCTGTGTTATCTGGATGTTGTACAGAAGTAAATCAGGCTGCCAGAGCTTCAGTGTCTAGGTCGTGAGGTAGATTAGATTTTAATATAGATAGCCTGTATCTTTAGCTTAGAAACTCAGAAGTCAGACTGGATCCTTATTGCTACTGGTTTTACATGAGGCTGTGACATCATTCCTGCATTATAATGAACTCTCCTGCTTTTGAAAAAAAGGTGATAGAAAAAGTATGCTATAATAATAATAATAAGCTGTAATAACCAGATATCCACTCTGCTGTCTTATCATTTTATTAAAGCTACTTTTTGCCTCCTGTCTTACATCTAGATTTGAATTTATTTTCTCTTTACACTGGAAATCCACGTGCTGTGTCTTTTACAACAGAGCCTTATTCCTTACTAAGGTTCCTAATAGAAAACAGCTCAAGTTGATCCATACTGGAGGAGAATGTGAGGTAGCGCTGCCTAAGGATGGCTCCATGCCCAAGAAGTTGGGCTGGAGCTCTGGGTGTGCTATGAGCCAGGCAGAGCTCAAGGTGCTGTAGAGTTAGGCGGAAAAAACTGTAGCTTGTGTGCAAAGTTCTGTGCAAACATAAACTTACCTTGCTCAGCTGCCAGTTGCTGCCCGAATGGCCCACCCAACTTTTGTCCATGTGTCGCTGTGGGTTTTGGCTGCTCAATGAATGCAAAGTTGAGAGCACAGCACCTAAGGAGCTCCCGAGTGTCAAACACTCACACTGATCAAGTGATACTATTTCTTGGTATCCAGTGTGAAAATCAGCAAATGAAATAAAGATGCTCATTGCTGTTGTAAAGAACAGTTACTCCTAGTTCATATACCTAGCTCTACATAGTTCACATACCTAAGATTTTCACTATGTAAGGAAGTAACTATATAAAGCACAACCTAAGTATCACATGCTTAAGGGAAAATTCCATAGATATCAATGATTACAGATGAGGATTTATAGCGGAGGACATCATTTTGTGTGAAGAGAGACCTGTATGGGATTTATTGTGTTTGAATTAGCACTGTCACATTCTAAAAAAAAAGACACCAAGGATGTCTTCCATCCCAGACACATCTCTAAGACCACAAACAGAAGTTCAGAGGTTTTGTGCTATGCAAGAAGGCAGGGTGCAGCTGTAGGTCAGGAAACACTTGGGAAAATGGGGATCTGCACAAGAGGGACTTCAAGCCCACCAGGAAATTGCTGTGCTTGTTGCTATTGTGTGTGTTAGAATTATATTACTGTCTTTAACCATTACATAAGTGTTTATTTGGCATTCTCTGTGCTTTTCTGGGAGGAGAACTGGGCCCTTCCTTAGATCTTGCTGGTAGGTTGCTAGAAACACATTGCTAATAGTACAGTCCTTAGAGGATTCTGGGGGGCAGTTGTGTGTGTCATCTCTGCTCTGAAAGAGCAAGCAAGCAGTTCAGCGTCTCCTCCTCTACAAGCAGGATGCTTCTAATTTTTCAGTACTCTCCCAACAAACCTTTAGAGCATTTTCATTAAAACACATCTTTGATCACAGTTCAAAATTATTATACCCTTTCTAAATAACTTTGTATGAAATGCAGTAATCAATGTGTATCTTTGTTGCAGCAATATAATTACATCCCAACACACAGTTCATTTTGGTTTTAACATTTTCACCAGAAGAAATCTAAATATTGTATTAATCTATTTAAAAAAAAATCTCCAGCTTAATTCCTAAATAAAAACTGATCATTATTTATGTTCCTCATTCATCAGCTCATTGCTATAGCATGCTCTACAAACTTCCACATAGAAAACCAGTTTTTGGTTTGGTGTTTTCTTCTTTTTGTTTGCTTTTTCTCAGTTTTGCTCTTAGAGATGATCATTGCAAAATTAAGAATTTAATTCCTAGGCACCAAAGTAATAGCATTCAAGCATTTTCTGAGCAAACTGCCTGAGGACTTGAGGATTTGATCTTCCAATAACACTGCTGCTCATCACTAACTTACAGTTACTCCTGTGGGCTTTTAAACATGGATCAGTTCAGCTGAACATTTCCTTCAATATCTGTGTATCCAATGACCTGTTATTATAATGCCAGAACAGATAAAAGTACCACTGTACTTTCAGTGGTTCTCTATTTTTAGAATAGGGCATCATTTAACACAGAAGTTTCTATGCATCATTTGATATTTACCCAAAACATAAATGAAAGTGTAAAATTTAAATAGCATCATGTACAAGTACGAAGCAACTCACAACACACAGATAAAAATAAATGTGCTTTATCACTTATCTATGTTGTGGTTATTATGTTATACATTCTGTCACTGTTCTAATATTACTTAGATTATTTTTGATCTGAAATTTCTATTCCAAGTAATATTTGTATCATTTTATTCCTAGATACAATGTTGATATAATTTATTGTAATTTTTATCATCAGCAGCTTGGACATAGTTTTTTTGGGGTTTCAGTTTAAGCAAATAAACTTTGTATCTAAATATCTGATACATACTCTATGTTTTGTGCCTATCACCACAAAATGAACCAAAATCCATTAACTCAATTTGACAAAATATTTTGACATGTTTGTCAAATTGACAAACATGTTTTAGATAATCACTTTGAGATGCTATTTGTCATTTCCTAAATGCGGTTCTTCCGAAAACCCAGTGGGCCAGCATCTCACCCTACTATTTTTTTGGCTGCACTATTCCCCTTGTAATAGACTGTTACAATAGCACACACACAATTCCAGAAAAAGACTTAAATTACAGGGGAAACCCACTGTTTTGTGTGGGACAAGTAATTCATCTAGGAAGCTTAGGCATAAATAATGGGAGAGTGAAACATTCATCCCAAATCTGCCATGATTTACTGCTGCAGTGTTAGAAACTGAATTAAACTAGTATTTAGCAAACTTTAGATAAAATGTTTCCATTCAGTTTAATATACTGAAATATGTAATTTGCTTCAGCTTCAACTAAAATTCTTCTCCCCAATGACAATATCGAGAAATTAAAATAAACATATCCATGCACTTTCTTTCCTAAAAATCTTGGCTGTAAATTCCTTACCTACTATAATGCTTGTATCTCCAAGGGTCCTGCAGTTCTTTATATATTATATAGGAACACATTTGTCTTTTAAGTTTTCCTTTTCGTATTTTGTACCTGTCCTTCTGTGAGTGATAAAACCCACTTGCTATCATCCCTATTTTTACTTTGTCTTCAACTTCTCTTCAACTGTTCGTTATAAATTTCATCTGTTTAGAAGTATTACTTGCCATGGAAGCTGCATCTAGTAATCTGACAACTGCCATGCTTTCCAAATACTCTAAAAATGTTTACTTACTTACCAGCACAGAATATTGCACTTCTACCTCTCACATGCCTACATAACATATGCAACAACCCAGTGCAGAGAGAATTTTCCTATATGCCAGCAAGTGTTAAAACTACAATAAAAAAGAGGTTTTCTAAGAAGGAAGGTGCCTCAGAAAATTTGTTCTTTACGGGCTCAAATTAAATTAAAATAAAATAAGAAATCAGAGCATCTATATCTTCTGAAAGGCTGAATTTTACAATCTGGGTGTGCTCAAGAAAGCGGCAGGCCTACGTGTATTCCACATTCACTGCTAATTGAACCAAGGTCTTTTTCATTATGTAAACTCTGTTAACAAGACTAAAAAGAAATCTCACGGAAATTAAAAAGAAATTTCCCAAAAACTGACTTCTCCAGAGAGTTAAAGAGCAGCCTCTCTTCTCCAAGGTCATAAGGAACTGTGCATCCACAAACCCCATACTTGCCATGAGGAATTTTAGCATCTTCAACATCTAACAGCTCAATCCCAACTGAAGTGGATATGGCTCAGGAGGCAACAACATAATTATCAACTTCTACTGTTTTGCAACTGAAGTCTATACTCAAATTCATTGTCAGCCTCAACCTGATTGGTAAAATACAAATTTATTAAATACACATTATGTCAGAGTGCTTTTGTTCAAACTGAAAAGAAGAAGGAAAAGAAAAAAAAGATGTTTTCACCATTGTGCATGTCTTGGGACCATGTCTCACTCCCCTTTCATAAGACTGAATTTTGCTATTAACTTCAGAAAAGAACAAGAAAAATCATGAACATATCTTTAATGTATCCTTAATTTTATTCATACATAAGTGCTTTGCTCTCTAATTTTACTGGGATTTGTGACAGGACAAGCACAAACTAAAGCTGACGCATCATTTGTTGCTTTGTTTAAACTACTCTTTGTACCTTGGAGCAATAAACTGAGCAGATAACCTCCTGATTTTACATGATTCTTTTAAAAAAATGTATTATCTAAAATTTTGCATTTTCTTTAGAACTGGTTTTTGATTATAACCAAATATAAACTAAAAATATATATTACTCAAATACTATCGGGAAACCAAAAACAAGCCAGCAGACAAAAAGAGGAGAGAGGGAAAAAAAAAAAAGAGGAGGGAAAAAAGAGAGAGGAGAGAAAAAGTGGAGGCATATTTCACAAATTATAATTTTATGAGCAGCTGCCCTTCAGTGCAAAGTAAAACTGAAAAGCAGCTAACATCAGTAAAATCTTTCAGCAGCTCTCATTAAACACCAGAAGAAGGAATGCATAGATTAGACACACTAATAGCACCTTAAAATGATGGCTCCGCTGGCTCAAAAATGCATTAACTGTATTTCTTTTCAACACATGGGACAAGTGCACTTTCTGTTCTGCCAGCTAATTGTCGCAGAGTCAAACATGATTTAAAGACTTAGGATATTACCACTGAAGCCAGGACGATTTTTGCTATTGAACCCAACAAGCTGGAGGGTTAATTTGCAGCTGTTGCTGCTGTTAGACTGAACTTCTACTACTGGTATCAGATGCATTGCCTGAATGAGGACTTCAGGATGAGTTAGATTATATAGTATGAGTAGAAAGGTGTGGGCTCTGCTTGGTATTACCTTTATGCAGGGTGAAAATTAGGTATATACATAACAGGTTCTATAATTCTTTTAACAATCTCATTTTCTGAATAAAAATTAGAAATTGTTCATCTCTAGCTGTCACTTGCAAGGAGTCTGCAACTTACTGGGTTTCAGTTTTGAGGTCTTAATACAGTGAAGGGGGAGTGCTATTTCTGGAGAAAACTCATCCTAAAAAATCATGCACAGAAATTATCTGGAAAACTGTATTATTATAAACACTTGGAAGAGAATTTCTGGAGGTCTGCATGGCTTTTCCAAACTGTAGCATTTGGAAAGACAAAATATGAACTTTTGGATATAGAGTATCCTGCCTAAATGTACATAAACAATTATAGCTAATTTATAGCCTGTGTAAAAACAAGCAAATACCAAATAAGAGGTGCACACTACACTGTCGAAACTTAGATTAAAAACAAATTATTTCTGAGCATCTCAGGTTATGCTTAAAATTACCTCAGTTGGCTCTTTATTAGCCACACTCCCCATTTCAGTAACCAGCCGTTGCATTAATTTCAATTTACCTAGGCGATTCAATAACCTTGAAGCTTCTAAAGGACAACGGGTGCTACTTACAGCGAGTTGCAAAGGTTTTGCCTTCTGCCTCTCTCTTCCTCGTGCCCCTCTGTGAGGGTTGCAAAGCAGAGAGGATGCTGTTGCCAGTCTATATAGGCAGAGTGTCCCCGTCCCCTCAGCCTATCACAGCCAAGCGCTTTGCATTCAGCATTCAGCAGCAGCAGCATCTCCCCCTCCTCCCACACCTCCTCCCAAATATATATCGGAAAATGAGCTACCCCACAGGCAAACAGATCTAGCAGGGAAAGGGTTGTTGCCTCCATTCGCTGTTAAGCAAAGCAGGGTGTTTTTCATTAAGCAAACTCTATTTGAAGACCTACAGCAAGTGCGTGAGCACTTGCTCTCAATGTATGCTGTGCGCTCTCTAACATTTCCACTGTGCTTGCTCCTGTTACTGTAAAAGCGGCTCTCTGAACCACTTTGGTGAAATGCTCTTTTCAGGAAAGAAATATGGATAGAGTTGAAACATCACTCAAGTGACTGCAAAGCAGCTCTAAATAGGTATTCATGCAGATTAACTGTGTCGCAATAATCTGCCGATCCACCTTATCTAAGTTTTTCCAGCCTCTTTGTTTTATTACATGTATACTTAAAAGCAATAATACATATTTTTACTTCTCTTAATACTCCAAAAACAAAACAAAACAAAAAATAACATTTCTGAGGAGTTTTCTTTCCTAGACAAGTATAGGTAACCACCTGTCATTTTGTAGTTAATTCAAGCTTATTTTAAAAAACACCATTTCATTCGTATGGTATGGGAACATACCTGGGACAGCCACTTCTTCCAGACTGGTCTTTAGCACACAGAGATTTTTTTTTTCTTTCTGAAAGAGAGAAAAATTTTCTTCTTATTTTGTCATTTGTTTTAAACTGTCATGGCCATGTTTGCAGTTATTACGCTTCTACACCTATTATAACTCTGCTACAATTTTGAAAAAAAAAAGCTATTTGATGGAACGTAAAACAGAAATAAGCTCAAGGGTTTAATTGTGCTTCTTGTGCTAGACTTTAGTCTGTGATATGATTTGCAGATTCATCTCTTGGGTTGTGTCTCTTATAATGGTTAGTCCATAATCCTGTGAGCATCAAGAAATTCTAGAGTCAGCTGGCTCGGCTGTTGTTTTCATTGCAAACCAACTCTACAGGGAACTCCATAAAAATAGAGGGGCTTTGAAGACTTGTCCTATTAATTAGGAAAAAAATATTTTTCCCTTCTCTTCAAATTCAGTTGGAAAGGCAGAAAATTCAATGTACTGTGAGAGTGTAAGATATACAGAAACTGAAGATGTTTTTAACAAAAACAGAAAGATAAGTCAAACTGGCTTCAATGTTTTACCCAAATTACTTGCAAAAATAAACAAATTTCAAAGGAAAATTAAATGACCCAGCATATCCCGAGCATATCGGGACAGCATATCCAAAGTCTCTCTGTAATTCTAGTAATTCTTCTGGCTTCATACTTTTTTCATAACTCTTCTCATGAACTGTTGACAATACACAAATCATTGATTGACAGAATCCTTCTGTAGTGGACAAAATCAAAATCATTTAAGTTTTCTGTAGCAGGTATTGGCTATGTGGAAACTGCTGTGACTCTTGAGGGTGCTGGCTCTTTCACAAGGAACTTGTGAAACACAATGAATAGATCTCACCTTTACTGTAAAACTGTTTCAATGTTTGAGACATCAGTGTGTAGAAGTAATAGATGATCCTGAAGGGTTTAAAGGTCAGGGCACGCTGATAAGCAACCATCAGATCATATTATTCACAGCAGTTGATGGCAGACAGGCTTCATTCAGCACGTTACTGCACACTGAGCTCCATCGCCCCAGTGACGATACACAGTGGTGCCGGACGCATGCAATGATGGTCCCAATTTATTATGGTTGTAACATCCTCCCTGAGCTCTTGGTTGCAAATGAGGTCAGAGAGATAACATGTTTGAACAGGAGGCTCCAACTCAGCACTAGGGAGCAACGCAGACAATGTCTTATCAGGCACTTTGCAGTCCCGTGTGGCAGCCCCATGTGCACAGACACGGTTCAAACCAGTGGGAGCTAAACTTTTGTTCACCTCCCAGTATTTTTCATTGTTTCCACCATTATAAAAAAATAATTGGAAATTAAAAGGCAGTTCTCTCAAGTTTTCAGTCCAGTTATTATTAGCCGACTTTACTCCTAACTTCACCATTCCTTTCCTCACCTGTGCTAAATAGTACACTCACCTTGTACTACCCCTCTTGGTGTGACTACAGTTACTGAATTTGGACAAAATGTGTTTGCACTGTAGGTCATTGAGTCTAATGTTAATTAACAAACCTTTTTTGAGCTAAGGGCTCAAAGGGCTTTAAATTTGTTCAAATGTGATCAATATCCTAGATGCTGAGCAAACAGCTTAAAGCAATGCTTTGGGGGTTGCAGCAGCAAGAACTCTGTGTTCACCTTCAACATTTGTTGTGGAAGGAACAGTCAGTGTGGTCCAAGTACAAGAAAAAGCAAGGGCTTTTTCCCAAGCACTTGGTTTACTTCTGATCTGTAGTTTGATGCAGCTGTTTGCCAGGTGACTTCCCTTGCTTCTGCTCCTCCAGAAAGGAGAAGTAGTAATACCATGATGTCACACTCTAGCTTTTTTTTCCCCAGTAACTATTTCCAGTAATACTGGAAATACTGCAAATGGAAGAGAAAGGTGACTACAAAAAGGAAAAGGACCCTAAGAATCACTCAGATGTACTAGAATTAAAAGTCCATACAAATTCCATAGACAAAGTTCAAATCTGAGATGAGACAAAACGGGAGAGAATATTTTAGAAAAAAAATTCAACTAGCAGTTTTTATGGATAGAATAGGTGGTTTGTCTGCTTTGAAATATAGTAATAATTAAATAAAGCCCTCAGACACAAACAGATGGATTACACATGTTGCACAAGGATAAAAAAAAAAAAAACCTAAGTCTCCTGCAGAACATAAGTAGACTTTGCAACAGATTAGCCAGGAGATGAATTGGAGAAGACAGAGCTGACAAACTGGGGAAGTATCTGTCTTATCTTTTACAAATATATTATGTGCAATTTGTTTTCCTTATCCAGTTTGCATTGCTGTCTGTGTGAGCATGTGAAGATAAAGCACAGAAGCGTAAAAAGGAACTGCTAACAAAGTGAACAGAAGAATTTAAGCAGTGACATGGACAGACTCAAGCATACAGCTTCGGAGGAGATAACACATCATTTTCTGGTTCAAGTCAGGCTAAAGCATTTTACTCTGATGGAAGCAAAGCTACAGAAACAAGAGGTTGTGATGAATTGAAGAAGTTCCAACAGAAAAACTGACAAGCTGTGAACAGTCATAGAGACAGTGAGAGCAGGCTGCAATCACAGTAGGCAGGCTCTTCCAACGCAGACGGGGAGTAGCGTGTGCTCCGAACACGGGAGATGTGCTTCCCTGGGTGGAGGCAGACACTCCGGGACCTTCCTCTGCCATGTATCGCTCACAGAGAAGAGCGCCTAGAGCACCGACCACTGTGCAACCTGCAGCTGATAAATGAACTGCTGCAAGGCCTTCAATGCGAAAATTTTGTATCAGAGAAGTGAGTTACAGCAGTAAGTTTGTGAATGAAACATTCTCTGTCTGAGCAAAAACACAGACCCAGGTCAGGCATGAGGAACAGAATGGCCAGAGACACAGACAGCCTAATACAGAGCCTCTAAGTAATTTGCTCTGATCACTGTTTGCAATGTGACCAAAGATCATACAACTTTGTATCCAGATGACACATTGTCACAGGCTGTGATTAATGCATAGTATGTATGTGAGGATATACTGCCATACAGTGCTCACAATAAGAGCCTTGGCCACCAATACAAGCCTCAAATAATTCCTTACAGGATAGAACAACACTGAAGTCTCCTTGTATGTTAGTGCTATCTGGACTATGGAAAGTACTATGCCAAAGGATTAAATTTGTGTTTCTTGCCCCCCTTCCCCAGCAGGTTGCATGCAAAAAAAAAAGCTACCCTCCGAGTTCCCTTCATGTGGTAATTTAGGCTCCTTAACAGAAAATACTACACAAGCACCAATTTGCTGGAAAAATTGTACTTAATATACCACACAAAAATAAAACTTACAGAATAAAAAGAGTTAAATTTTCTCCCAGAAAGCAAAATCACTTCATGCATAGCACAAACCCAGGGCTCTGGAAAATCAAGGGGAATTGAACCCTCCACCTCCATGGGTTTACTTGGTCATGGAAACATTATCATAGCCAAATGAAAGATTCAGGCTGTGTTTGCTACCCGCTGCTGGGGGTTACCAGCTCCTTCTCAGAGGTGGCAGAGGGATATATTCATATGCATCGGTTGCATGAGTGCAGCGTGTGAGTTTTTCTTGGGAAGAGGCATTTAAACCAAGGCGTGCGCCTTGCTGCTGGAGCCAGTGAGCAACGTGTGCTCCAGGCTGCCCGCTCTGGGACAAGGGGAGGCAGAACGGCCAGGCGGGCATCACTGCAGCCCGGGACACTGTGGGGACGTCGCCGCAGCGCAGCACAGTGCAGCCAGCCGAACCCCAGCGCTGCTTTAGCTTCCACACCTCGGCTGATCACAGCCTTCACATCACCACTGGGAGAGACAGGCGCTCGTTTACATGGGGTGTAAAAGTGACTAGAGGAGACAGGCAGCTAAACAAGAAGGATGGCCCCGTGATTCATCCATTCCTGTTGTGCTCCCGGACCTTAGCTGGCGTTCTCGTTTTTGAGTAGAGATGCATGTCCTACCATGTGCTCTGCGATTCTGGGAAAGTCCTCAGGAGAGCCTTCCACATAACGTTTTGCTAGGAAGGCTTGTTCTTTTCCAGCTTATTTTTTGTGTGTTGCCACATTTGGTTCGGACACCAGTCAGAGTCCATATGGCCTAAACGTAGGACAGATTTAAAGTAGCTGTACATCCTCACTCACAGTCTAGCAAAATCCGTGTCTGGTCAGAGGTACAAAATTTGAGCTTTGGTGCACTGATGTCGAGAGCTGCCAGTCTAGAAGCAATTTTTGTTTATCACTTTTCTGTGAAAAGTGCAGGGAAACTTGCAGGGAATTTTGAGATTTCTGCATTTTCTTTCTGCTAATACTTTAAATCTAGAACTATCTATTTTCCAATGAACTTGACTTGTGTCTCTTGTTTTGAGAGGCATCTCTTCAGCATCTGCTAGCAGGTTGACTTTCATCAGAAGGAAGTGATTAAGAAATTACATGTTGCATTCTTCTTCAGGGCTCAGAGAACTGGGAAAGGATGAGAAAGTATGCTAAGAGAATAGGAATCCTTAGCACCATTTTACATCGTATAAATTACAGAATAAAATGGAGAAAAATACCTTGAGTGCTGAGAGCTGATATTGAATTCTGGGCAATATTATTTTCAATGTACCCCCTCTCAACAAGGCACCAAGCAAAACATATGTGTACTGCCCATCAAAGCAGAAACAAAGAAAACAGCTCTACATTTATATATTGACTTGTGACTTATTTACAAGCAGTTAAAAATTGATCATTTTCTTTCTTAGTACATGTAGTCATATGTAAAAATCACACAAGCGTTTCATCAGAATTATGATTTACTGTATCTTGCACAATAATAAACTCATATAATCAACAGCCTACTTGTTATAAAACTAAACTCTAAGAAGAATATTTGCGCTAGTTAGTTTACTATATAGAAAAATAATGCTTAACTCACAGCTCTTCAAGTTTGTACTGTGCACATTAAGCATATGGCAGGTCTGCAACATTGCTAAGATAAAGAAAATAACAGAGTAATACAATAGCTTTATATATTCAGTGGATACTTATGAAGGAGAGTTTACTTCCACTGGTCTGAGGATGACAAGCTGTATCCAGTATTTCCAGATCCTCAAAATATCACACCTACCTTCAGCTCTGCTGGCTGTCACTGCTGCTACCCCGGAAAAGAAGCTGGGAACCTGCGATGACAAGGTGTCCAGGAGCCTCTCCAACCCACATGTTGAAGGAGTCTGGGGAATAGAAGATCCAGGAAACCTGCCAGGACTCGAAGTGTTTACTGCGGCCTTTTCAGTGTGGAATGGGGATAGGTGAGCTGTGTTCATGTCCTTACGCAGTATCAGGCACCTAAAACTAGTTACTTCTTTCTAGGAGAAATGGACTGAAGTAACTTTACTGGGATTGTGGGCACACTTTGCAGTGAAGCAGAGATAACTCACAAGTTAGAGCACTGAGGGCACAACTCACTGTACTCACAGCTCAGCTGCAACCCATTACCCAGCATCTAGTCCAACTTCCCTGCACACGCAGGGCCACCTAGAGCACATGGCACAGGACCGCATCCAAGCAGGTCTTGAAGATCTCCAGAGAAGGAGTCTCCACAACCTCCCTGGGCAGCCTGTTCCAGTGCTCTGTCACCCTCACTGTCAGGAAAGTTTTCCTTAAGTTCCTGTGGAACTTTTGATGCTTCAGTTTGTGGCCATTTCCTCTAGTTCTGTCAGTGGCCACCACT
>JAWLRI010000162.1:546580-572614 GCA_034781795.1 Crypturellus tataupa
AGATGTTCCAGGCCCCTGATCATCCTCGTGGCCCTGCGCTGGACTCTCTCCAGCAGCTCCACATCCTTCTTGTACTGCGGGGCCCAGAACTGGACACAGTACTCCAGATGTGGCCTCACCAGGGCTGAGTAGAGGGGCAGGATCACCACTCTCGACCTGCTGGAGATACTCCTCTTAATGCATCCTCTTAATGCAAATGAGTCATTTATTTTCCTAGCAATCCTATCTCATACCAAGAAAAAGGTTCTTCTAGGGGTACATTTTTTCTGTTTTTCTTCTGCATTCCTTTTACAGATAGGTGTTAGACAAAACAAACTTTTTTGTATCAGTAATTTGAAATATGATCCTTCCTACAATTGCTTCTAACACTAAAATAACTGCCAATAGTTTATGGGAGCTGTATGTTTTCAAAAGAACAATCTTTTACTGAAAACAAGTACTAACCTCTCCTATAACAGAGAAGCTTTGAGCGATAGGAAACACAATGCTGGACTTGTTGGCAAGTCTAGCATTACTAGATGTGATACTCTTGATAATTTTTAAAGCTTCAAAGTAGCAATTGTCCTTCTTTATATCCATTTTTTGCATTTTATCTAATATATCTTCAGTAAAAATGAATTCTTCAAAAGCGTTCTGCGGGAAGAGGCTAAATCCTAAGTTCTTTTTGAGAATGAGCCTGTGGAAGGCAAACTTTATGCTAGGAATGAACAAGACAAAAGTGTGTGACATAGTGACATAGTACAAAGAAGACCAATAGGCCCAGCAGAGAACCTGCAGAGCATCAAGATCATTTTAAGCTGCAAAAACAGTGAAATATCAGAGTTATGGAAGATTTTCTAAGTAACAGAAGGTAAGTAAAGCATATTTTTCATCAGATATTTTTCACAGTAGTGCTTTCTTAAGAGGATTAGTGACAACACAGTATTTCTTCTCCATCCTCCATCAGCCTAGCTCACTGCTGCATTTGTTTTCTTTTTACAAGTTTCTATTGTACCCTCACTTGCACAGAAATTCTTCTTGTACACAGCAAGACCGGGTCCAGATAGGAGGAGGTGATGTTGAGAGTAAGGTCTTATATAGATAGAAAAGAACTGATGAGAAACAAAGAGGCAACATATAGCACTTACCAATATACAGTACAGTTCATTATTCTGTAAGATTAATAAAACTGGCTTCCCTTAACATCTGACACTTACTTCTGGCAACGACATTTTCTCCCAAATATATGAGTCCTTAGAATGAAAACTCATAAAAAGGTAACACACAGCATCAAACGTTTTTCCAAAAGGATGCCTTTTTTTTGTTTGTTTTTTAAGAAAATATATATTTCGGAGGAAAAAAAAAAAAAAAAAGAAATCTCAAAAAAACCATAAGCCACAAAGACAAAGTTTTAAAAACAAAGCCTAAGGTATTTTTCTTGTTTTCAGCTTTCTTGTTTTCTTGTTTTTAACTCTTCTTTGTTAATCTTTCATTAGTGCAAAGCACTTCTGTAAGCCTACTGGTTCTATTTTACTATACATTTTGCATAGGAATAAACCTTATTTTGCATGGCCTAGCACCACAAAGCTCCCAGGTAAGCAGGGCTACAGGCCCCAGCACGGTGGCCTTGCAAGGCCTGCACAGTAATCAACACACCTGAATGCGTTCCCCAGCTATCTAAAGACAACGGATAGGAACACGGGCTCACCTAGAAGCTGGCACGCAAGGGGGGGAGCAGACTGCCTAGGTAGCAGTGCCAGGAAAGCCTTCTTGCACAGGCAAGGTGACAGCTCAAGGAGAAAGATGGAGAAGTGCCTGTCGGGTTAGCAACCAGCGGGAAGAGCCTGCTGAATGCCTGGGAGGGCGGCTTGCAATGGCAGCGCAACATATACAAGTCCATGTCTACATGGAGAATTAGAGCGATGGATGCCAACATTCAACATACATTTCCTTGAGGAACAAGAATCCTGGAGGAACAGAGGTTTGTGCCAGCATAAAGCAGTTGAGACAGCCAAAAAACATAAAGGAAAAGTACAGGAGTACGCAGAGAGGGAGTATTTGGTTAGAGAGGGCCGTTCTCCTGCTGGCCAAGGCCACACGGCCCATGTTACCCCTCAGGGATATTGCAGGGCCCTGCTGCCCGCCGGTGCCTGCCCAGGGACACCCTCACTTGCAGAACATTTGGGGATGGGCAGTTTAACGCACAGCGGAAAAGGAAGCTGTGTGTGAAGTGCCTTCTGTTAGGGTATAAAGTGTTCCTGAGACTGACGCTTATACGATCAGGGCTGCTGCATTGCAAGCTTTTCTAAATGTTTTCTATCACTTGGTTTGAATTAATGAGTTGAACTGGTTAACTAGGGCAAAGTACTGGATTTCAATTAATTTACTTAATTTGAGGACTTAAATTACAATGCAATGATAATTCTGTATATGACTATTATGAAACTTAACTGCATACTCTAATTTACTATTGGTCCTTAACAGTGAACAGAATAGTGAACAGATACAGAGACTTCCAACTGTTTCTCAAAAGCCTTTCTTCAGTATCTGCATTATAAACATTCTATGGGTTTTCTTCTCAAATGTAGGTCAATAATCTTCTAATATATTTCTCCTTGTTTAAAAGGAAAATATCAATAGGTAGAAGTTGCATTAACCAATCTTCACATGCAGAGCACTTCCTATATTAATGCTAGCTAATTCTTAAATTTTTTTTACATGTACATATGTGAAAAATATTACATATCTAATGAATCACCCAAGAGTACTTTTTTTTTTTTATGCAGTAATTACACAATCATTTGTCATTCTAAAAAAAGGGCCAGTTATTTTTAAGACAAGAGCAAATTCAGCAAACCGCAGTTCCCCAACAAAACAGTTTACTTTTCTGGAACTCCTGAGTACAAAACAAATTCTTCCCATGTCTACAGCTAAAGGTCACCCAGTCTCTTTTCAATATTGCAGTTTAGCCCAGAAGTCCTTTGACATCTACATTCTCAAAAAAATATTCTAATCATGACCAAGACTCCACTGCACCTTCTGCTTTCTTGCACAGTATCTTCCACATATCCCTTGTCATCCTCTCCCACATGCATAGTTCATTCCTGCTGACCTTGCTTAAGCATTTCTCCAGCCAAGCCTCATCTTTTCACCTCCTTCTTGCCTGGCCAAGTCCATGGGGCTACTTCTCATTGAGTTTTGCCCCCTTCCTGAAAATTAGAGCGCTCTCTGCTCTTACACCTCATGGCTTCTCTCCTTTTAACTCCATTTATGCCAAATCAAACATGCCTCCACCCACACCCCATTAAAGACAACCCTCTTACAAATCAAGCTAGTGGATGCAGTTTTAAGAAAGGAACTTTAGTGGCATGGTGCGAGTTCAACGAAAACCTCTGCCTAGTAAGTAGCCATGAACTTCAGCTCCAGTAAGAACAAGTTGGTAAGTTACGACAGAAATATTCTAGTGTCTTCTGATCTGCTGGTGTAATGCTTCTGAGTATTCACTCAGTATTTTTCCAGATATTCCCATTCAGAAAGACTTTGCAGCCCTCTTGGAGTATAAGAAATTTCTCTTCAAAGACACTGCTCCCTCCTCTGGGGAAAGACTCAGATAAGTGAGATTGGTTAGCTCTGAAAACAGAAGAATATAAAGGAAACAAAGGAAAGGATACAGGAAAGAAGGAAGAAAGGAGAAAGAATTACTGCTTTTCAAATTTCAAAAGCACAAAAGGGACTAGTCTGTGAAATTAAAAGATGACAAATTAAAAACATGCTTTTTCCACATGATCTGTGGTTAAAACTGCAGAAAGAAGTATGCAGTCAAGAACTCTGCAAGATTCTGATGGGCCTGCAGACGTATAAAGATATCCAACATATCCAGAGCAATTTAAAACTGCTGGAAGGCACATTCATTTCTTCAAGGACAACTGTCCTTGAGAATTCTAAAACAGCAGAGACAAATATGCAAACCAGAGTAAAATACATACAAAAATTTCCCTGTATGTGCACAGGATGCCACTGCAGAAACATCTAGGTGACAAGGCCTCCCTCCCAAATCCTCTGCATTCCCTCTCTCTGCCTAACCTAAACGGGCAGCACAGGAAGAGGCAACCTGAGCCTTTTTGCAAACACCAGTTCCTTTATGGTACTGTCTGAAGGGAAAAGGTGTCTGCCAGCCACCTTCCTGGCATGCTGGTATTTCAGCAAGCTTTAGTTTGTCCAAAACATATGGAAATGTGAGTGGATCCTGGTGTAGGAGTAGCTGAGCTCACATTGCTTTTAAAAACTGTAAGCACTGTGTGTAGCATTTCTGTTAGTCTTTTACAAGACTAAGGAGGCATACTGCTACTTGCAGTGCTCCACAGATATATTTCTGTTATTTAAGATATCAATATCTCTACTCTGTCATGTAGGCTCATTCTCAAAAAAACAAACAAAAAAACCCTCAAATTGTGTGATTTTCATTTAAAAAAATCTGCCAACAAGACAACTGTGTGTACAAAAGGGGAAAACAAAGGTTTTATAACTAACTTAATATTACTGTAACAGTGAATTTATAGCCTTGCCAAACAATACATTCCAGTGTGTTACTATTGTTACTGAGGCATCTTTTCTTTTTTCCACTTTTTTCTCATTTCCTTCAATTTTAGCCTTAGTTTATACTCTATCCACTGAGCTGGAAGAGATTATTCCCTTCCTTTTTGCAGCAGCCTTCCATGCATTGTAAGAAGTTAAGGTTGCTCCTTATCTGAACAAAGTAACTCCCTATTATGCTAAAGCATTGCTGATGCCGGTGCTTGACGTTACCCTAGCAGCTAGGCAGCAGCAGGTACTTGCTATACAAGAAAAAGAATTTTCTGAAACAGTAGAAGGTATAGCAAAGCCAAGCTTGGCAAACATGGTTTGAAACTCTGAAATGTAAATAACAGCCTTCAGTTGTGGTTGTATGTCTTCTATCCTCTTACTGCCATTAGAGCTTCAATTATTCTGTTTTAAGATCAGATGATTCCTACGTCCTGTCTTCTCACACTCTTTTCCACGACTGAAGCCTTGCCACTTTATCTTTCTTCAAATTACCCCCAAACCTTCCTGGCCTCTCTTTCTCTAAAACCCTTTCTTTTAAGCCTCCTATTTTCCCATGTTCTTATATTCTATGTTTACATGATTCCCTTTCCTCTAAGCACTCCAGACCTCTCGGTTTTCACGTACTATTTTTCTCTATCAATATCCACATCGCATATTTTCTTGATACTCCATAGCTATTGAGCTAGGCTGTACCTTGCACAGGAGTTGAATCCTGTATGCACAGATGGTAATAGATTACACGGAGCTGGAATCACACCTTTGCCTTTAAGCCACCGTGTTCTTACACGCAGACTTACACCACAGCATTTCACTGATGATGAAAGATCTCAAGAAAAAATCTAAGACATTGCCAGTTAATCCTCACATTAATAGATATTTATATTCTTTTCAGGGAATTAATCTCTAATTTTCTGCCTTTGAAACAGTGAGCAACTATATCAAGAATAAAATGTCTGATGTAATAAAAGAATATCCACGTGAAACTGTTTGAATCCCTAGAAACCAGGCAATTCCTCTGCATCAAATTTGCAGAAAATACTAAACCAAAAGCCAGCTCAAAACCTACTACACTTCAGAAAGATCATCAAAGTCTTAATGACTTTTAAAAACAAGTGCCCATTTCTAAAAGAAAACAAACAAACAAAAAATAGGCACAATGTTGTAAAGCAGCAAACTGTAAGAAAAACTTGTGCCTTCTAAGTGCAATGCTTTCAGCATCTTCCCATCTGACAAAGGAAACAATGTTAAAACCCCACTTTACTGTACAACAAATGACTTTTACTACATGGCTTCTTCTCCTGTTTGTCTTTTGGTGAATGGGTAGAGATATAACCTGCAAAGGTTCAAGAAAGAAGGTGAAAAATGCTGTTGTATCCAAAACAAAACATTGTAAGGTGAAAAACAAAATTGCTGTTGTATTCAAAACATTTTCTATGGGAAATAACAAGATGTATGTTTACCAACAGATAAAACATGTAATAGCAGAGAGCGTTGCTTAAATTAGGAAGTACTCATTTGAGAAAGAATGGAGGCCAGTGTGCAGGTACAGGCAAGGGATTTAATTGAGCTAGGTAATAGGGTTGTTACTGGAACACACTGAAAGTAAGTTTAATTTGCTGTATAGGTTGGAAAACATCTTTTCATTTAGAAATGCTAGCATGACAAAAGCATGCTATCTATTATGATTAAAAAAAAAAAAAAAACACATTTTTTGCTGCTGCAGTAGAAAAGAGACTACTTTGAATGTCCCTCAGAGGGGCAGAGTGAGAAATACATATCAAAGAGAAATACAGGAAAGACTGAAGCATTAAGGAAGTTTCTGACTCTTTATCTATTACCTCTGCAAAGAGATTCTTTGATAATTTTAAACAACTCTAAGCAGTTTCCCTTCTGCAAAAGTGTCACGACTAACCAACCCCCCCCATACCCCTCACCGACCTGTCCGGGGCCTGCGCACACTTCGTTCATCAGAAGCTGTCTGGATGGTGTAAGGGCGAAGCAAAATGTATAGGAAGTTTTCTGCACTTCTGCAAGACCAGTGTGCCAGTCTGCAGCCTCCTTTGAATTATCCTGTCTCCTTATGTAGCATCTGCCATATCTCCACAACGCATGAGGTTCCAGCAACCTCTTTGCTCACAGAGCTTTTTGTAGTACATTTTAAACAGATTGAACTTCCACTTCCTCCAGTCCTGCTACTTCCCTCCACTAACTTTAAAGCGTGGGACAGACACGGCCCCCCACTCTACCGGAGAAGCGGCACTTTTACCCCGTTATGCCTCTGCGACAGGACCGAGTTGTGTAACTGCCACCTTGCCCTTAGTTAATCTCTAATTCTAACAAGAGATATTCCAGGCCCCTCACATTGCTTTTAATTTCCACTGCCAGTGTGAGATGTGAACTTTATATGCCAGACTTGGAAGTTTCTTCAGAAACCTTTCAGGACAAGTCACAGTTGCATTAGAAACCTGCTTTTCACCAGCCTTATTTTGTCCCCCTATTTACCAACCAGGTAAACACAGTTTACCCATTTCCCCTTCCTGACATATCTCCAACATTAGTTTTCATCCAAATATCTCTTTGCTCTCTGAACCTCACTAGTGCTGAAATAACTTTTGCTTTTTTTATATTTCACCACACATCAAATTGTAGTATCAATGCACAGGGGCCATGGACAGGATAGCTGCAAGTCCCAACTTACTTACATTTACAATGAAACCCAGCTAAATTAAAAAATAAATAAAAAAAAAAAACACTTTTTCTGGAGAAATTTCAAAGGGTCAACAAAGTTCTCTTCTTTGTCAGCTAGGATTCAGGTCCCACACTGTCCAGGATTTCACCACTCAAAGACAGTGTTACTGCTCCAGGACTCTTCATCCACTCCATAAGCAGTGCTTTCAAGTCAAATTTTTAAAGGCAGTTTAAAAAGGGGTTTTCTTCAAACTTTGAAATTAACAAAAATTTTGATTTTTAAGTACTTTATAATCTCATGATTGTTCCAAGGAAAGTGGCTTAATTAGATATTATTTAAAATGGAATTTAGTATTTACATTTCTGAATACTTATTAGCTTCATGCTTAACAAATTATGCAGCCCTGTCCACTTGTGCTATGTGGTGAAAGGCCAGAGGTAACTGTACTTTGAAATGCTAATGAGTTTATCCTTACCTGATGGCCGATTTCTCTCCTTTTCCAGCTACTTTGGAAACGGTTATCTTCCCTAATTTCCTTGCACTCTCATCCTAAGAGAAGAGATGGCAACAAGCAGCTAAGGAATTTCACTCTCAAGAAATTCCTAGACTTTCACAGCCCCTGGAAAGACAGAGTCTTCACTGCTATCGACCTTACCCCGAACTTTTGAGTTAATGATTAAGCATCTGCTGCGCTAAGTTCACTAGTTTTACCCATCATTTTTTCTCAGCAGGAATCAGACAAGACATACTGGAAAACGAGCAGGACAAGCAGACCCAACAGCTATGAGTTTTGAGACAGCCTAACTTTATTTATTTATGTATCTTAAGTGAAAGCTCCCCTGTCTGCATCCTCCTCCACGCCGTGCCTGGCCGGGGGGCAGCTGTGGCTGTTAACCATTAACAACGTGCCCGTGAGGGGAAAACCGCCATCTCCTTAGACCGGCTGCACCCGCGGCGGGTCTGATGGCGCAGCTTGGATCGATTGCCTCTAAAATAAAATAAAATAAAATAAAATAAAATAAAATAAAATAAAATAAAATAAAATAAAATAAAATAAAATAATAAAATTCTCAAGAAACAGGACAAACCAACGCCTCATGGCAGTACTGCCCCCGCTCCCTTCCGCGGGGGCTCCGCGTGGGGATGGCGCCTGCCCCCTGCCGGCGCAGCCTCACTCGCCTCAAACGCCCCAGGGAGGGGGGAAATGGCTGCCCCCCCGCTGCCCTCTGCTGAGGTGTAAAACGGCTCTCTCTCCTTCTCCTTTTTTTTTTTTAATTGTTTTTATTATTATTATTATTATTTGGAACAGTTCTGGGGCCCTGAAGAAAACAACGACTTCACGAGTCACGCCACAAGGGAGAGCGCCCGGGTGGCACCAGTCACATGGCCGCCGCTCGCTGTGTGTTTCAGGATGCGTTTCCCTTGACGTGACCACCGGCGCTGGCGAGGGCCTAGCATCAAGTGAACTCGTTGCACAAGATGAGACGCTAGCAAGGCCTGAATCCCCATCATTGTCATCGCCTCGTCCAGGGGGTCGAGTGAAGCCTGTCACTACGCTCCCATGGGCAATGCAGAGCCGTAACAGCTGAATGATAAATCCCACACGGAGAAGCTGAAAGGACAGCTACTGCGTGCCCCTGAGCAGCTCCTACTGAGGTGGTGGGGAGCAAAGGTGGTATTTGCTCAGCTGTTCCTCCAAGTGCATTTGCCTTTTGAGCAATGTTATTGGTAGCACAGGTTTTCCCTGTCTTTCCCCGACCAAGTGGTGCTAATTGCTGAGCTTTTCAAACAGATGGACCTTCATGGGAGCACTGGTGCTGGGTCAGACCAAACATCTTTCTAGCCCAATACGTGATCTAATACTGAACAGCAGACACGTAGGGTAGGGTAAAGGTATAGGCCGTTACTGGTGATTCTTGCCCTCAGTAATACCCCAGAAGTGGGTGACAGCTGGCCCATGGGCTTCCTGATGGTGTTTCTGTAGTTACCATCCAGCAGGAAAGTGGTGGCTGCTTCTTCCCTGTGGCTGCCTTTTAATCCCTTTGTGAGCTTGGGTGAGCCTCTATCCCCTGCCCTGTCTTGTGGGAAGCCTGCTAAGCTTTCCTAGGCAGCTGGGGAAGAAATATCACTTTCTCTGCCCATCCTGTTCTTCCCGTATTGCTTCCATTTCTACGACATCCCAGGCTTCCCTCCCACTCCTGGCCCAGGGCCTCCTGTTCCCTCCTCCGTTCAAAGGCATCAGCTTGCGGAGTTTTGTTTGTGAGGGTGCCCATATAAAAAAGAAGCAGCAATGTCTTCTCTCTTCTCTGAAGCACTCCATTTTCTAGGGCAGGTCAGAGGCTTGTTCAGGCAGTTTGTCATAAATATTTTGAGACAAACTTTGTCTTCAACAATTTCCTTCCATGTTGGGCCAGCTGTTTTGACAAACCACATACTCTTTGGTCAAAAATTAGATGATTTTTTCCACCCACCCATCCTTTAATAATTAACTTGTTTTGTTCTGTGACTAACTGCATTGTGGGGCAATTTTTGAAAAGCTTTAATCCTCTCTGCTTTCCTCATTTCTGTATTTCTTTTTATCTTTGGACCTGATTCTGAGAGCACTAAACACCTAAAAGCTAGGTTGGTAAGAGTCACACAGGACACACAGATATCCAGAGGAAGAAAAGTCATTGGAGAAAGTGAATGCTGAAAAAGGTCTAGCTATTTTAATTTCAAAAGAGGATGCCTCAGGAAATCTTTTGAAAGGCAATAAGTAATAGATTTTAGGAAGGGGAAAATGGCTAAGGCTGATGGTAGTATCCTGACTGGGTCCCCTAATCGTTCCCAACCTAACCTACGTAGTCCTGCCCAAGAGTAATCTTTTCCTCCATTTCATTTTCCTCCCTGCCCTTATAGCTCTCCTGAGCTTTCTTAAGAGCTACATTCCTGTCTGCAGCTGAGCTGAGCTTCAGAGTCTATAAAACCAGGCTGTACTTTGACTCAGAGTTGGCAGCTGTGTTTATACTTTTACCTTCCTGTTAGACAGTTGTGGCACCAGAATCCTGCAGCCAAGAGATGAAAAACACCTGATTAGAGCAAAGCACACAACCTGGGTAACCAATGAGTGTTGTAAGACCCCATTAGTCACAGTTCGGTGTCTAGAGATGAAACAATTCTTCCTGTAAAAACATCTGCTAGTATCTGCGCAAAATGATGAGCAATTAATGCAAAATTTATTTGGGCTAAGAGTTTGTAATGTGAGTGTTGTACAAACAAATTTATTTGGAAGATTCCGATGTGAGTAATCGCAGTATCTAATGAAAGTCATATAGCTCTTGGATGTAGTTGCGGCTATATTAAGCTTTCTAATCCTATTAAATTGGGCTCAAAGTTAAGGAAGGAAGACATGATAGTTAGAATGCAGAAGCAAGCCAAATTAATGCAATGTGGGCATTCCAAAGAAAGATATCTTCCTTCTCCATCTGCTGATATTGTTGCATAAATTTCCACTATATTAGACAAACAAGGCCTGAGACACAAAGCAATGGACACCTGGACATTAACAAACCAAATTAAAGCATCACTAGCTTAGCTGTAAACCCAAAGTAAACCCTAAGTCATATATAGTTTGATTTACTTGAAAGGAAATGAGACAAGATGGGGTTTTTCTCATGTGGATTTGTGGGTACAGGCTGAAGCAATGATTTGATTTTAGAACAAACTCTGCTTTAGGGTTCTATGTGTCAGGATAAAGGTGCTGCAGCCATATGCTGAAAACACTAATCTGAAAAAGAAATTCTTAAGTCCAAGTGCTTTTAAAACATTTTGCCATGTTAACTTCATGCTAGAGGGCTTTGTATGGGATCAGACATTGTCCAATTGTCAGATACCGTCTGTTGTTCTGCAGCTAATGCAAAACCAGCACAAGCCATTAGGCACAGCGGTTAATACGAATCTGTACCATGTAGCTATATCTGACTGGCTCTAATAGCACAGGCACCCAGCTGCTGCTCACGAACACATTTTCTACCTTGCTGCTTTTTTCGTGTGCCATCTCCTTGTCTGTTCCAAACACAATGTACTCAAAGAAAGTGTGAGTTGATTTTGCCACATGCAGCATAGCGAACTCCAAGCATTTACCTCTTACAGCTATAGGTCGCTAAAGGAACGTGTATCAAGACAGAAACAAATGTTGTCAATATCAAAACCCAAAACAACCACTTTGCCTTTACATATTGCTGAATTAATCATAACGCTGAATGGTCTTAAGCGTAATACTGAAGTTATGCCCTAGTGCAGTATAAACTGACATGAAACCACAGTGTGCAGAAGCTGCGGTGTGACTGCTGCTTTAAGTGGGATGCATTCGCTGGCTTCTGTGGACTAGCAAAGCAGGGACAGGAAAGGATTGTGAACAAAAGAAATGAAACATTTTCAATCTTCTATTATTCTATCCAACCCCCCAACCTCCTTCCCCAGTGAAACGGCTTTCTTAAGAAAAAAACATGTTTGGTGCAGATGTGCTTTTCCACCCAACTGAAGAAAGACCACATGAATTAAAGCAATTGTTTTCTAAAACTTCTACTAAAAATTTCTGTGATTCCCCAACTCTCAGGCTAACAGAGCGCTTTATGTACAGTTAACGTTTCCAGTGAGCTCTAGTTTTGTTTTATGATCCAAAAGATGCTAGTGGTGTAACTGCTGATCCAATTCTAGGCAACGTTTCCCAAATGAACACTGTAAATGTCATAGCCGGGTATCAAAAAGCATTTTCTTCAGCCACCACGTGTGAATAGGCTCTGCTTTAAACTGTCCTAATAGAAATCATAAAACAGAGCAGCCATAATAACAATACCATGTGGATTCTGTTTTCCTCTTAAGTCCTCTTAAGGATCTTTAATGTGACAGTTCACCCCAAGTAACTTAGAATTGAGGCAAGAGATGTTTTGTGTATGTAGACATACCCCAAAGAAGACGTAAATTCCAATGTAAAATGAATAGCATTGTATTAACGTTTATTTCTAATTACAAGAAACAGAATATCAGTCCCTTATTTGTACAAAAATACCTGAAAGATTACAATTAGGTTCACAAGCCAAAAAGCTATTTACAGTATGAAGCAAAGCATATTGAATAAAGGTTTTGTCTCTTAAGTTAATACCTTTTGCATTCCCTGAAACTTTAAACTTTATTCCATTTTACAGTCACTAAATCTTGCATTGTGACAATATAATTTACGATAAGCAAGTCTTGCCACTGGAAAGGTGCATTGATTGGTCAAACTGTCAGGTATTTAGTGCAGAAAAGATAAGACAAAACATCTAAACTGAGGCACGTGTTTCTTCAAGATTAATTAACAAATAAAAAGTTTTTGTACTTTAACACCTATCGTAACATAACTTAACTAGTAACCTCATTACCAAAATGATTTGGCATTTTCCTTCTCAACATATTCAAGATTGCTACATGAAGTATTTATTTAGAAAATAAAATCACAGGCAAAAAGATAAAAATTCAACAGGCTCCAAAACAACCCTGAGCATCCCCTTTACATTCATGTCATTTAAATACAAAAATAATAGTCAAATGTCCTTCAGTCCTTGGTATTCTGAGCTGGCAGCCAGCTGAATCTGTTGGAAAACTAAGGTGGTATTGACTGTTTTCCAGCAGAAAGAAGACAAAAGCAGTGATCTGCTTAAGTAAGATTGTTGCCACTTTGAAGGTGGTCACTCTCTCAAAACAGCTCACTTTAGCTGGGAAAAGTACAAAATACTAAGTCAACCATCTACATACAAAAATCATGATTCATAGTCAAAACTTTTATTCTCAATTTAAATAAGATGCAAGGTTTTTCTTTTTATAAATATGAAACACTGCAAATACTATGCGCCTACTGGGAAAAATGCATGGTTGTCACTAAACTATGTAAACAGAAAAACTTAAAACTACAGCATAAATGGTCTTATTAAACTGGTAATGTAGTCAATACAAGTATCTTTTTTTTTTTTTTTTCCTAATAGGGGCCAAATAGAAGCATGCAAAGTGAAGTCAGACTTAAGTTAGCTTAATTTCAAGGTTTTAAAATACATTGTCTAGAAAGTAGGAACACTCATTTCACTATGTACAATAAAAAAAAAAGGAAAAGGCTTCTACTAAAAGCAAAATCAAGTTTCTTCATTTTTATATCTAGACATTAAATGGAAAAAAAAATACTAAATGTGTTCTGTAAACTAAAATACAGTGTTTCTATACCATTGACATAGTTATAAGCTGATATGGACGACTCAGGCAGGTTATGGTTTGTCTTAAGCTATTCTCAACACTACGCGAAGACCTAAGAGTGTAAAATAGTTTTTCCTTCTACCCTTTCAGATGGCTAGGATTTCAAACCCAGTGGCAAATATTAATTAAAAGGATGAACTAGTCTGCAGAAATCATTTCCCATCTTAAGAATGCTCCTTTCTTCACTATGTTCTGAAAGTTCCCAGGGCGAAATACTTCTTTCTCACTATGGCTAAACTGCATGAAGTATCGGGAAGTTACTTCAGTAACCGCTCCTATGCCAACCGTGGTGCTGAAAGAATGGCGTTTGCAAATGGAGGACTAAAAGGGGACTCACCTAACTTTAATACTGATTTCTCATCAGAAGAGTTACTGTGTAAACATTAAATAAAAGAACATTGACAATAAAGGAGTTCTGATGACAGATCAGCACTAGAGCAGGACATACACTCGTCTGCAGTGGATACCGGCATGCGCTAGGGTGTGTGACACAGGAATCGCCGGTAACCTGGATGGATGATACTGCCAGCAGCTCAGTTCACAGATGCCAGTTCACAATTAAATGTTTCCCTTCCCAGGATGTTCTTTCTCACCATGTAAACTTTCATGGCCCTACAGAAAGCAGAGGGGGGATAGTTCTTTTGAAGACCTACTCCCCAAAAGAGCTTTTTGTCACTGTAGCTTTACTATATGGAAAAAAAAGCTCTTTGAAACAGTCTGAAAATTCAAGGAGCTATAAAGCTAAAAACACTGCGTCTTGTTTTTTTGTTGTCATACTAAGACTACCAGCAAAAGAATCTTCTCACAGAAAAATGGTGGCTTTAGATACAAGTGTAGTTATTCAGTCCTACTACTATTTAGTAACAGTTAAGTTTCCTCAGGAAAACAGTCAAAAGGCTGTAAAAAAACAAACCACCACTTCAATAAAAAAATTTGTGCATAGAATCTAACACAGTCTTTGCATGACTGGGTGCCACTAATATGCCATCAACATACTACAGCCATAATGCTACAAATCAGCAGTTTTAAGAGTACATATATGGTGCTATGTTCTTTTAGAAGTGTATCCACATTGCTTCTTCAAAGACATCTGCAGGTGATGGAACCTCAGGTCTCCAGAGAAGTTTTGAGACACACGCGCACGTGCACACACACACACACACACACACACACACACAGAGACACACACACTTCTCCATGTTCTTCTAGATCCTTTTAGGCTGAAGCTTTCCATACATTTTAGGGTGCAGATTAATACCCAACTCCTGCATGAATTTTAAAAGCCACATCAGCTCCTAATATAGGCTGCATACAATATCCGAAACAAAGTAGGAGTGCAAAAAAAGTGATCAATACAAAAAGTAAACACACTAGTCTTAATTGTCAAGATTATTCCAGGGCAAGAGTTCTTTCCAAAGATTTCTCTTCACACTTGTTCCTGTTAAGTGGCCCAGCCAAGATAGTTTCCAGTTTCAAATTTGCTAATGGTTTAACATACCCTCCCCCCATTTTTGGGATGCTGGGACACTCAGCAGCAATCACTCTTAGGTGTTGGACAAACCAGTAAATCTTGGTCTGTTGGCACCGGTCGAATCCATCCCTTTCAGAGTCCCAAGGTGCATAATAATTTTCTTTATTTTTACCAACTTACAGATCTGCCAATTCCCCAGTGTCAACTTTCTCTTACAATTACTCTTCTAGCAAATCCAGTCTTCAGTGAGAGTCAGATTTGAGGTCATAAGGCCACTCGGATGCAGTGGTGTTTGAGTTTGCAGGGCAAGACTCCTTTGTTTAGTTGATAGAATTCAACAAGCTGGATAAGATCACTGAATTTGGTGTTCCCATCATCCAGGCTGAAAAATATCTGTCCATCATCCTCACACTGGGAAAATAAAATGTCCTTTTTCAAGTTAGACAGCACAAGAAGAAATGCAAACATGGCAAAAAATTGTGAAATATTGAGTCAAAGTGTGTGGTATAACAGAACAGCAACTACAACAAAACTACTTTTTAATCCCTTGACACAAAAGAGGTTGAGGTAAATCAAAATTTGACAGCTTCTCAATGAAAAACATTGTTCTGAACCTCAGCGTAATTTTCTTGAGATGTTGACTTCAAAATTCTTAGTTATTTGCAAAAATGGCACCAAAACTAATAGCCCTAATCAGCTTACAGCAGGCATTTGGATAGGCTTTTTGGTCTGTTTATCTATGCGATGGACTGGCATAAGATTGGAGAGATTTGTAGTATTCTTCGAACTTCCTGGCTTTAGCCAACAGTGCCATTTTCATAGGATACATGCAGCACTGTACTACAAAACAGGCTCCAAAAAGATCCACAGCCAAGTGTAAGAAAGGTTACATCTCTAAAACTGATCTCCTCCCATTATCAGAGACCTCATTTAAAAAACAAATCTCAGGTTTATAATGCCCAAATTATGGGCAGTGCCCCAACAAATCTAGTGCCCAGAGATCTCCAGGAAACTATGGTCTCCATAATCCCTCCAGAAAAGAACATACTCCTCTAGTAGTATATTTTATAGAAAAGTGAAAGCTCATGGGCACAGGATAACTGAAAACTGTAGAGACAGCACTTGTCTCCATTATATAAAGCAGAAACACTACAAAAATATTGGCTAGTTGTTTGTAAAAAAAAAAAAAAAAAAAAACAAGAGAAAAGGAGAAAAAAACAATAAAGTTATACACAATCTTAAAGTTCCAATGCTCATTTTGGTCAAAAGAAAATCAGATTCTCAAAAATCTCAGTGTAACATATTATTGGGTAATCACCAAACTAAAAGATTTTAGGGTTGCCGTGAGTTATTCTATGTCTGTTTAAGTGACATGGAGTCAACTGCAGCAAGTTGTTGTTGACAGTCCCAATGATCAAGTTCTGTGTATGGTTTTCATTACCTGAGTTATGTTAACAGTCTAGGCACCGATGATAACAAGGAATTTTAGTCAGACATTTGAAAATTTCTAAGAATTGTACTTGTTAATGGAAATATTCCTCTTAATTACATCAGCACTTTTAAAGAGGCCTCTTCACATATTGTCAAAGCAAATTATTAATAATAATAATAATAATAATAATGTTATTTTGTGATCAGTATCAAAACTGATTTACTTACCGGCAAGATTTGAAAATGCTTTATTTTTTGATGATGACACAGTGTAAGTACAAATGCCTTTGGATTGCTTTGGCTGTCCCGAAGAAGAAATAATCTAAGAGGGAACATTTTAAAAAAATATATAATTTGAATACCACAGAACATTTCTTTATAAACAGTTAGATCCACTTGGTCATCTTGTATCATTGCCTAACTTTTCTTTACTTGCTTTAACAGGCAATTCCATACCTGACAATTTACTTGCAATTGTTACACCAAGTCTATGCAACACTAATCTGCACATGAAACAAAAGTAAATACATATGTTAGTATTTCTTCCTGCCTATCTGTATGACACCTTGTTTTTTGGTCTCTTTAATTCAGCTTTCTATTACAGATATGCACTTGGTCTTAACTCCAAAAGCATGTTTGGATTTCCCTAAGAGAATTTGAAGAGGAGAAACTAATAGATAGAATCTATTCCCATTCTCTAGTATCTTGCATCAGTTTTCAGAAATACAATGCTAGGAAAACTGACAAATTCAAGCTCAATATTTTCTTAAATGACTCAAAAATTCCTTAAAATTGCTCCATATTATCTTTAAATAACTATGAATTAGGTAGAATCCACATTATCAGTATGGGGGAAACACATTAATTTTGCCTTAAAGTCATCACAGAATTTTTTCCACAACAGCATCACAGAAGAATATACTTTAGGAAATAGAGCTAGCAACATCATATACTAATTTATTTCACTTAGTAGAAGATAACACTTACACACTCAACCACAAAACTGTAGTCTTAGCTCAAAAGGTTAAATCCACACTTTGAAAAAATACAGACAGTTTAGGCAGTTAAAAATGGCTTCTTCCCTTAACGTACATGAATTAAAGAAGGAAATCCTCTACATGTAATAATAAACAAAATACACCTTTGGCATAAGGCTCAAGGTGCTAATTGCCAGTGGATCTCCGGGATGGCCAAGCATACTACTGGTGCAGGCCTCAAGCTCTCAGAGTCGCTAACCACTCTGCCAACAAGAAACACCTTTGAGGCAGTTACAAGAACCGCTTGTAGTTTTATACACCCAAAAGAACTTACTCTAGCTTCTTAAAACCATCTGAGAAATGTCAACACCACAAAAATGCGCCATGATAACCAGGATCTCACCAATAATAAAAATGGGGCATGTTTTGTCACTACTAGAGAACCTGCGTGGTATTTGAGTGTTCCTTTTTCTTCCCAACAAGACCACATTTTCAGAAAAGGGACCTAAGCATTCACACATCAGGCTCCCTCTCACAGAGGCCAATCTATCTGTACTGTGCTCACTGCAGCTCAAGGAGACACTTCTAAATTGTCTTTGATCTCACCACTGTAGATAAGGCAATGGTAAAACAAGCTCACGGCACAAAACTCAGCCCAGACAATCCTCTTACTCTACCTCTTTGGCAAGCAACAGGTTGTCTGCATAAAAGTAATAAAGATATAGCTTCAACAGTAGCTTCCAGAACAATCAAATGCTGGTAGTATCAGCTGTGCATATATATATATGTACATACAAGCCATCAGAAAATTCCCACTTCCCCCCACAGTTGACTTTCTACCCTCTTTTGTTCAAGAGCAGAAAAACACAGGCAAGACTTCAATGCCGAAAACCACCATCTTTTTAGATCTTGGAGCTCAGAGAATAACATGACTCCTTGGCTGCTACTAGCTGACCTCATTACAGCTAAAGACCAACCAATCTGAGCCTTCAACAGCTGCCTACAACACCAATAAAACACTGTCTCAAAAGCATTAACTCCTTTTTGGAAACCCAAAGAAGGATGGGCCACTATACTGCTACGGGAACAAGTTGAAATGAGTCAGTGCAAAGAAGTCTGTAGTGTGAGAGATGCAGAAAGCCTGCATCACACAGAGAAGTAGTGTGCCTTTCAATGGTGATCTGCTGCTTACTGAACATCTCCCTGTTGCAGATTTCCCTGTGCCTTCTAAACCAAAATCTTTTCATATTTGAGTCCCAGTAGCTATAGCCCAGCAACACTGACTGAAAAAACAAGACAATAAAAACCCAGTGCTTGATCAGTGTGTAAGGCACTAGCCATTTCTCTAATATATTCTAATATATTCCATTTTTTCCCAAGCCATCAGTCAAAAAGATTCATGATACTTCTGAATGAGAAAAAGCTGTAGAGAGGTTTGAACTTCCCTGTCTCCTGCAAAGCCAACATGGAAGTTTCTACCTGAATCCTAGCTGCAGTGTGATTAATAAACTAAAGACAACCATGCTCTACCTGCCCTTCAAATAAAAAATTGCTGAATGTAGGTTAAGCAACTTCCCAACAATAACCCAACTACATATATATATATACACACACACATATATATAAATGAAACAGGAATGCTGAGAAAATACTTAAATCTCAGCTAGAGACATTTCAAAGAACTGGAACAGATATTTGCGTTCCTTAGCTCTAGAAGAGAAATAAATGGTGAGAAATCATCATAAACTGCTCTGATACACGCAAAGGAGCACAAGTGGCTTATTAGACATTTGTGTTCAAAGGCTAGGTATAGCTTTGCCTGAAAAGATATTCTCTTAATAAAGATTACAGGAATTAATTATTTTCAACTTTTAACAATTTTCCCCAAAAATCTATTAAAAAAAAAAAAAAGAGAATTTATGTACACTCTTAATATATTATTTTTCGGATTAAGAGTTAGAATCCACTCCCACAAACACTTATGTAGTTGGTGTTTTTGAAATCCTGGAAGGCTAAACAGGAGCTACTCAAGAATCAGGTTACTCATAAATGCTCATAGCCCTGTAAACTCTTACTGAACACCAAGGACACCTACCCATCCACAAGCCCTTGCTGCTTAATAATCCTGTGAGACTCTTCTCTGGAGATCCTCCCATGAAACCAGTGCTGTGTCCTATGAATAACTGGAGGTGAGAAGAAAAGAGAGAATGCTTAATCATCTCTAACATCTTTTTTTCCCCCTAGACTCACCAATTATTTAAAAAATTTAAAAGTGGGTATAGATCCCACTGAAAAGCGGGATATAGAATATATCTTTAATTAGTCAATATAAAAAAAATAATCAATATAAAAAAACACATCAGCAGTTGCATACACTTGATACACAAGTACATAGGAATATTCTGCACGCATTTTATGACTTGCAGACATACTATTAGGTTATCAAGAGATATCTCTTAAAAATTGTCTTCTTATAGGGCCTAGAAAACACTGCAACAAAACCATTCATCAAATACTGTGCCTGAGCCAATGAGACCCTTCAACGGTGGAGGAATTAAAAGCATTTCAACTCGTGCTTCTGAGAGTGGAGATACCTCCAAACATGTTTTATGCTTTGTTGTTTTCAAATGGAGAATTAAATACTATTCAACAGACTAGAAACATGAAATAAACGTATTTCCACTAAGAAGTCCAGAGTATAAGTATGCAATATCTTGTTACTTTACTAAACTTAAAATCTCAGGACTCACATATTTTACATTATTCGATTACTATAGAATTAACAAATGAATATACTGAGGCCTAGTTTTACTCAGATTAACACATCATTATTCACCTTCTTGCCTAAAATAAAGAAGCAACTTTAGGAATCTCTTTTTGAAGGAACCAGTTATAGTCTCAATTTTCATTAAATCTGTTTTTCAAAAGACAAAAATTGCAAAAAATGTGAGTGTCCCTTTAAAGGAAAAAAAAATTCCTTCTACTACGCCAGTATATATTTTTATGCTTTTAAACACAGTAAGCATTTTAATGACAACAAGGTACTGATATGGCTAAAACACAGTATTTCAAATTAAGGCATGAATTTCACGGGTCTACATTCTATTCCTGTATTTAATATAGCTTTTATTTGCCCATAGTGGCCTCGTATGCTATCCTTATAAAACAGTAGAGTTTACCTGTGCTTAGTGTGGAAGGATGGAGTGGACTTTGGCTACCCAGGATGTTCATTCTTGTGCTACGTTTCTATAGAGAAAATGAATTACCATTAAATCCAGACTAAAACCTCAAGAGAAGAGAATTAGTGCACATGCAATACAGATTTAATTTACAGGAAACTGGGGGCTGGGCAAGTTTAATGCAAGGATGAGAAAAAGAAATGCAACTTTGAAGGGGGCTAATCTACAAGCAGCAGCTCATTTCAGTTGGCTTAAAACAGAAGCCAGATGTTAAAGATGAAAGCTCAGTATCTTAAGAAGAAAAAAAAAAGGAAAAGAAAGAAAAAAAAGAAAAGAAAAAAAGAAAAGTCTGATATTCTGATATGTTTCTGCTCAGGCAAAACACCAGGCACTCAGTAAATCAAGCAGTCTTTCCCTCCCGTACATAAAGCACTAGCTAGTGCTTCAGTAATAACTCCTATTCCCTGAGAGACGAGCATGTGGGAAAACTTGTACTGCAGCTGTCTGTCCGCAAGACACTATAAACAAGTTACATCAGTTTTCATTGCAAGAGGTCCTGCCTCTTGTAGATTCTGCAATTAAACTTACTGGGAGCAAGCCATTAGTCAGAGCCCCAGCCTCTTCCATGTGGGGAAGCATTTAATTTGACATATTCCTCCTCAGAGACTGGTTTTGCAAACTGGCAGTAAAGTTCTGGTGAGTCTGCTTTCCCCCTCAACTTTCCTCTGGACACTAGGGGGACAGAGAAGCAGTGGTAGAAGGTTGTTGTGAATGTGACAGTTTTGCTAAAGATGGATATTGATTTTCAGATCTGCATGCTTGCAGTGTGATTGCTTCAGGTCGGAGCTAAGCTATACTGTGAGCAGCACTGCACTAGTATGAGAACACACTCTGTGTTTTGGCTCTCAACAGACACTTACTAATCACAAAAACAGAAAAGAAGAGAAGATAGCTACCCTCCAAGCATGTCCTTCTTCCAAGGCAGCACTCTGTGCTTCAGCAGGATTTTCAATAACTCTTCCTATTTGCCCCGAAAAATCCATTGCTACTAGTGAGTTTTCAGATACACTTCTCTGAAAAGGAATTTTCACTTGTTTCAAAAAACAGGAAAAGAAAAAACCAACTTGAGAGAGTTTCATTTTAAAATATCTCGTTTCAGAAGATTTTCCGAAGCTATCCTCTACCATCATAGAGAACAGAGATAATATCTTTTTCCTTAGAAAAGTTTCACAGACAAAAAAAAAACACCAAAACCCAAACAAACAAAAAACATGTTTTTTTTTCCTTTGAGTCTATGAGGGACAGAGAGAGAATCCAAAGTCAGAATAAAATCTGTGTCACACAAGTTGCCCCCTTTCCCTATTGCTGAACTCTGGGGATTTTCAGGACCAGTTTGGACCCAACTAGAGGATCTTCACTTTTAGATAGCTAACAGTCAGCTTTGAGCCAACTTACTATAGGAGACCTTAAGTGTTAGTTTTGCCTAAACTGGCTTCTGCAGGGACGGAAGCCAAGATTTTCAAACCATGTGCGTACTACCAGTCTAAGATAACAGAGAGCCAACTACGTGAATTATACTCATTCGTAACACAAACTTTACAATCATTTGCTATACAATTCTAAATTTGCATTTATTAGTGTAAAATATAGCACTTCTAAAATGCAAATGCAAATATAGCTCTCCTAACAATAGACATTAATGAAGTAAAGTTCATTACTTACTACTGGAGTGGAAAAGTGTGGCAGCATGGCTTTTCTCTGCTGGGGAATTCTGTAATTCTGATACAGTAGCATTCCATACTGCCAACAAAAACACATGGAAATTATTATTCAGAGATATAGCCCAGAAAAAATATTTGTAGTGATTTCATAACACCACTTACACTGGAGGAAGGCGCTGCCAGCTTATTATTGTCATGATCAGAAGGTGCCCCAAAGCAATTTGCATCAAGCACTAGTGACCAGCAGATGCCAATGGAGCAGTCAATGTGCATAAGTTTATTTAGAAGATAACATCTTTACAATCCTTAGCAAAACACACAGGTAGTTTCTGCCACTCTCAAATATCCACATGTTTTCCTTACCAGAATACAGGCTTTCACTTGAGAACAGATCACACATTTATTTTCCCTGTTTTTATCCTCTAATAATTTGAATTTAAAAAAGAGCCGCCTATAAAGTTTTGTATACAAACTTTATAAAGTTACCTTTATTATCTTACTTTATAAGGTAATAAAAAGATGAACTCAGATTTTCTAATAATGATAATAAAATATGAGCCTTTCTAATTCACTTTTGAATTTAAATGTTAATGTTATTAGCACTTTTAATAAATTTCTTCAGGAAACCACTTCAGTTCATTTCTCATCCTTATGATAATAAACTGATTGATTTCCAGTCATGTTCCTCATTGAGCATGATAAATTTTAGAAGCTCTAGTAGCTAGGATGGCAGGAAAACACCTACTCGGTGCCTTCCCAAGAGACACTGTGCCAAAGCATATCAACATTACTTACTGAATGCCCTAATTAAAATGGTATTTATAATGCTGTAAAGGAGGTAACATGGTTTGACTATGGACAGCTAAATTGTCAGGTAAATAACAGGAGGGTCACAAGAGCCTTGTGGGGCACCCCTAATTTTGTCATTCCCTGACTGAACATCTGTAATCTTCTCAGTGGTCCTTAAAAAACAAACACTTTTTCCAAACATTCCATTCCAAACATTTTCCCCAATGTTTTTTTTTTTTCCCCCAAATATTCACTTTCTAAGGGTGAATGGTAGATGGTGGCATTAGGAAATCTACTGCCAAATGCTACTGTTTCTGCTACTGTAGCACAGCCTGTCTACACAGGTGAGAAGCACGGTTAATTCTACACACTGGTAAGGTTTTCCCTTGCTCTCCATGAACACTAGCATCTTCACCTATGTGACTATAGATGTGACCTAGCATCTTCACCCATATTCTAGTTTTCACTCCTTCAGTAAAAGTAATATCTTTAAGATACGATTTACTATAAATATCTGTTCTTCTGTCTGAGCAGTTCGATGTAGGCAAGTTCAATGTAAGCAGGAAAAGTAAAAGACAGTTGAGAAGAAGCATTTGGAATCAACTGGTTAACAAAACTCCTACCCGAGGTGTTACCATAAATTAAATTTCAGTCAAGTTAAGTAATTGAGGAGAAGATTATGCGAGTCGACAGAGGTGCACAGAAATAAAATATGAATCTTGTACGTGGGACTGTTTTCCTGGACCACGCTTGAGGCTAGGCTAGCATATGGCTAGTATGCTTTGTTTTGGGGCAACTTATAATAGGGAAGGAACTTCTGGACAGTACATTTTACACAGACATTCTTTAAGATCAATCCAGCTTTTGGAGAGCATTCAAGTAGATGTGCTCTGGTTTGGAAAAGGAACCCCTCAACTGAACAGAGAACATATAGGAACTGCATTTTCACACCTGCAGGCCTACAAGTGCTATTTGCTTTCTCTACATTTACAGGGATTTGCATGATGGAAAGTCTATCTACAGAGAAGGACAGGTACCAGTAGTGAAAATTTATCATGTCTTGAGAATCTTGTGTCACAGCATGAGGTCTGGCCCTGACTCTCCTGCTCCCTGACACAGTACAGGCCTTTTCTGGCTGCTTACTGCAGAGAGAGGGGACACTGATGGAGCTCAGGACTTTCGCTTATTTGTTGTTGAACAGGTATGTGAGATTAGACACTGCAGTGCTGGTTTGTACACGCCTCCAGTTCTTATTACGAGTTGTATATTAGACTTTGGCAGAGAGGATAACTGCATGAAAGAGAAGTGGGACTTTCACAGATAGTATATCTATGACATACAGTATATCTATAATATATATATAGTGTATATATATATAAAAAAATATATAAAAATTATATTCATACATATATTCCTCTTAATTTTAAGGAGGACTTAGCAAGGTATGGAGAAAAAAATAGTAATTTTCAAAGCAGTATCTTCAGGGAAAGGATGGAAGAAACTTCTGTACATTTCCCTGTGAAGATCGGGAAGGGCTCAGCTTCAAAGAGCACCAAACATTCAGCTTCCTCCTGAGTTCTCTGTGCTGATTTTGCTTCAAAACACTGTGAAGCCTCGTTCCCTGTTATCAAGCAACTTCACTCTTTGCTCCCAGATAAGAATAACCTTCACCCAGCAATGAGCTTGCTTACTTTTGTTATTTATATTTTACAGAACCTTCCAGAAGTTGAAAAAGCTGCAATGGCTCCAGATAGAACTCTTCTATTTCAGATAACCATTTAGCAAGATGAAAACCTTTTCTTTAGCTTTGGGGAGATATTTTTTAGCTATAGGGAGATAGATAGATATTTGCAGATATTTTCTTCTGCAATTTCTTGATTCATTCACATATTGTAAGTTTGTCCCCAAAACTAAAATTGTATTTGATTACATGTGCAAGAAGTTCAGCTCAGTACATAAATGCACAAGAGGGATTGTTATTGATTTGAAAATAGATGATGGTTAAGAACACAATCTCATACTTTTTCATAAACAGGGAAACCAATGTTACTTAACCACAGACGTTGCTCTATTCAGATAGGAAAGGTTAGGTACCTTGAGGAGTCGAAAGGCAGTCATCCAGCATGTCCTGCTTTGCTCATCTTCAGCACACAACAACCTCAATTCCTTAGTTTCATTTCTCACTCTGTTGGGCTATAAAGGGTTAGAGAGAGTTCAGCTACATTCAGCAGGAAACTGCCAACACTGAAAGTTTACTCTACAAGCTAAACATATTTTGAGAGACAGACCTAAGAACACAGCTATCCTCAGTAGGATAAATTCCAGTGCTCTGAAGCACTTGAATCTTGAAAACCCTGCAATTCAAGCAACTTATAGGAACAGAGACTCAGGCTCTTCTATGTCCAGAATCAAGAATTATTTTCTCATGGCTCACTTGGACCATGGGAGAAGCTGCCTGTGCTTGTGCAGGACGGCAGGCCTGGTCCTGAGGGGATGAGCAGGGCTACCTATCCTCCCATGCGATATTGTGCTACAGAGAGGGCACCTGCGCTCTTCCCGCTCAGTATCTTCCCAAATGCCTGCTCTGATCCTTTCCGAACGTGTCCTGCAGCCATTTGCCACTCCCTGAGGCAAAGCCAAACATCTAGCTCTGGAATGGCCGCTAAGAAGGAGACTACTCCACTTCGGTCAATAAAAGCAGCTCCAAGCCTTGTTTTCTAAAATACTGGACTTGTGATATGGAGGCATAAAGACTTCTGGTCAGAAATTTAGATGGAGCTATGGAGATATTTTTTACTGGCACATGGGTGACAGTACATAAAAAGGACAGCACCTATCTCTCTCACGGGTGCAATCTGATCAGGAGAAAGATGGTTATAGAATCATAGAATCATAGAATGCCTAAGGTTGGAAGGGACCTCTAGAGGTCATCTAGTCCAACCCCCCTGCA
>JAWLRI010000162.1:572714-589109 GCA_034781795.1 Crypturellus tataupa
TCTCAGCAGAGCTGCTCTCCAGTAGATCGGTCCCCAGCCTGTACTGGTGTCTGGGGTTATTTCTCCCCAGGTGCATGCTGCTAAGCCTTACTCTGCTTCCTCTGCAAGAACAAGCTGTACAAGTATATGCTCTAGAAAAGGAAAATCTGTAAGGGAGGTTTTGTTGGTAAGCCTACTGCTAAAAAAATATACCCCTACTTGATCCAAAAGAAGCACCAGCTGAAGTGTTAAAAGTGTCACCATGGCAAGAGTCACAGAGCAAAACTCCCAAAGGAAAAGCTTTAAAGATCAGAGCTTTCTAAAGTCAAGAGAAATGCTTGAGGAGTTCTACAGCGCAATTAAATTCAGTATGAAGTTGAGAAAGGAGAATCAGAACTATCAACACTGGTAATAACTTTGGAAGAACCTAGTAAGAATTACCTTTATACAAAAACCGTAGTCTGCAGGTGCATTGTACAGCTTCTTCCCTGCTAACAACGAGAAGATATTGCTGTCTTCTAGGTCAGCTAACAATTGCAAATGTCTTGGCTCCTGTGGAAATAACGTGGTTTACAACATGTAAGAATAAGCTACTGGAACATTTTGCTGCCGCAAGCTTTGCATTCCTCTGAGAACAACATCCAACAGAGGGCAGTGTATGAACGCTCTGCTTTTCTCTCAAACAGTTTCAAGTTGTCAGTAAGTGTCACTTTTTAAATATCAGTCTGCTATTAGAGGGTGCATAGTTGACAAAGAATACAAGTTGACAAAATACTTATGCAGATAACAAAATGCTATGGCATATTACAGTGCTCCTTGAGAAATCTGAAAATGAGATAATGTAAATTATTGTCCAAGATACCACTTTAAATAAATTAAGGGAACAGAGAGTGCATTTGGAGACTACATGTTCTCCTGCTGACCTTGTTAACGTGACCACAGGTTAATGCCTGGCTACTTTGGTTTTATCATATAGCAACGTTAGGTAGCCATTTTCATGCAGCAAGAATCAAGGATTCGACTGTCATTTGATCACAGCTTGCTTATCCTTTTCTGCTATGAAAAATTAGAATACGGGAGGCAAGGGCTTTAGGAACAGCAGTGAATATCCATGGGAAAAGCAGAAAATCCTTTCACATGCTAGCAGTGTGCAATTTCTTTTTTTTAAAAAAAACTTACCTTTGAAGTTCCTTTTGTAGAACAATAAAGTCCTGATCTCCTCAAACACACATACAATTTCTTCCATGATTTCCTACCCAGCTCTTTCACATGCAAGAAACCTTGAATTTCAGGGCAGCTACTGGAGTTTAAAAAGTTCTGTTGGAGAGGAAAATGTAAATGATGATTGTGTCCCCTACATTTATCATAAAACTGGCACTGTACTTGCAGCAAGGAGAAGCAAACAGCAGGTCACTGCTGTGACTCGGGGTGCAGTGTAATGTAACACAGCCCTTGAGTTGATGCATGACCCAAGTGGCCAGACTGCAGCTCCCGCTGCCCCTGCCGGTTCCGCCCAGCACAAGTGGAGCCATGTGAAGTCGGATGAACTACAGATTCACTCACACACCCTCTCTGGCCTGGGTAAAATTGCTCCTTTCCTGACTAATGAAGTGTGCAGATCCATCCAGTGTCTAGCCACTTTTGAGGGGAGGAAATCAGGCTATATAGCCAGGGGCAAAGGACCCCTGCCCGTCTGTGGCAGCTGCAGGGGTCTGGTTTCAACATGGATGAAAACAGCAGCCTTAGGGAGTGTTTCTCAGGCAGGATGACTGTATTCACTAGGTACTGTGCAGTGCTGTTAGCAACAGTCAGCTCAGGTACAAGCACTGACGTCGTCGTGTGGTCGCTGAGGGAACATTGAAATCTCCAAAAGCCTAATCATATTTCTGCATCCTCATCCCTCTTGGCCTTGGTCTGAATTTTCACAAAACAAGTTTATTAATTCTTAAAATAAACTTAAATCTTAATAGCTCCACAGTTCTGCCACCTAGTCTAACTTGGACTCGCTGGCCAAAATTTGGACCCTCACACAGAAGTTTTAGGATGTGAACTAGCTACTTCAGCGTTTCCCGTACCAAATTCATCCGCACACACAACTGGCAACCCAATATTTAACACTAACTAAAACTTAGAGCAGTCAAATGTCTACAATGGTGTTAAACTTCCAGATCTAGAAATATTTAAATAAGTCCTTGCTGTAACTACAGGGACCACATGTACAATCCTTTGATTTGCAGTATATCAAAGGAAGGAAGTCTTAACTATGGTTAGCGAGCTGATGGTTTGCTCCCTTCTTACACTGGCTCAGATATTTAAGTGACAGAAGGCTGTGTCGGTAAGTTACATGCTGAACTCCTAACAGATCCAATAATAAGGAGATAAACCTGGCTGGCCTACGTGCCTCTGAAAATCTTGACTATCACATTTGGGCATCATTTGGTGCACAGTGCTGATAGGAAACAAAGCCCAAAATCAATGCCCTCTGTCAGAATTTTTAGTTGTATTAAAACCTTACATTTTTCCATTTTCTTCCACCACTATTTTTTAGGTAATAGACTGGATAATAGTCTATTTTCTTGCTATTTGTGCTATTTCTCAGCTTTGAAGGGAATAGACCATGAGGAGAAAATACTTTTTCTGCTGAGCTAGATATACCTAAATCAAAATAAACTACGATGCAAGCTGTTTGCACATCTGAGCAAGACAGATATGAGGGAAAACAGTACCCATAATCATTAATGCTATTGTTAAGATTAAAAATACAAAATCCTAGCTCTTAATGCAGCACATCATATTGTGACATGAGGTTTAATGTTCTTCCCTGTTTTTTATATAATTAAAAAACCAGCACATTTAACTCAGTGTTTGAGGAGGCCTCAGATGCAACATTCTTAATGACTATTAGATTGCAGGAAGTTTACCTTTAATAAATTACTACTGTCATTGAAATTATGACAAATAGGTTTATCTTTCTTAAAGAAAAGTGAATTTAATATAAAAGCTTTAAGCAAGATTGATTTGATGGTTGAACAGCAAACCAATGAGAATGTATTTATCTTATTTCCTCAAACAGACTCACTGTTAATTCCCAAGGCTTAGGTTTCTCCTGACTGCACCAAACTAAAACTTCCCAGAAACAAACCACCAGATGTCACAAACCCATGAGGTTTTCCTCTCTCTACCATTAAAGTTACACTAGCTTCTAAACTTTTCCACCTTCAAGAGCATCTTCCTCTTTTAAGGCATCCTCCCTGTAGAAACACAAACAAATGCGACTCTCCCAAAGCACTGCATGAGGAAGCATGCCCAGGTTCAAGCACCTTGACGCAAAAGTCATGGCAAACATCTGTTCACCCTAGTTTTGTTTCCCCAAGATTTGGGGTCAAGTAATGGCAATGGCAATACTTGCCCATGCCAAGTGCTTTCTTCCTGCTTGGCCTACTGTGTCCCGGGCACACAACCCTGACTGCTTCAAGAGGCCAGGAAATATCCATGGGGTAGCTGGAGGGAGACACTGCTGCTCTGCGAGTCTTTCATGTGCCATGATAAGGAGGGTCCTAATTAGAGGAGCACAAGTACAAGGTTGACTGAAGAATGCTTAAACCTGTTGCATGTGGCGTTCATTTTTAATTCCAGAAATTGGTTTGATTTTCATTGTATTTCATGATTAAGAGGGAATTCTAACATTTGAATGTCCTTTTGGTGTACCTGGAGACAGTATTTAATAGACTTTGGAGATGTTACAGGACAAAACGAATGCACTAGTTCAAAAATGAGTGGAAATTTTTTATTATTATTATTTAAAAAGACAATCATATTTGCAAATAAGCAAAGTGACAGAAATCATGCTGAAAATCCATTATCTGCATGTGTTTTCCTTTTTTGTGTTTGCGCCTCCTGCTTTATAATCTGCATGTGTCAATCAGGGTATGGTTTTCCAAGCACCACTGTCTTTTAATATAGTGTCATTTAAGAAACAATGATGTGGTTTAATTTGGCTTCAACATACTTGTGAGCTCGGTGTCTCCTATTTGAGAAAACAGCTAAGGTAAAAAAGAAATAGATTACAGTGTTTAGAGTGGAGTGCTCCAATTTAGAATTTGAAGCGAACGACTTGTTGGTGAGAGGCCTGACTCTCTGGTAACATCCTCAGATCCACACAGATTACGTAACTTTACCAACACATATGCAGAAGCTACACACACCTGTAACTTATCTTTCGGAGCTTTAAATAGATTACTGGACAAATGCTACAAACAATTGTCTGTAACTACTTGCCCTTACTTCCTAGATAATTATTTTTCCTATTTAAAAATGCAGCTACTTGTCTAAACCATCAAGAATTTGCTCCTTATTGTTGATGTCACCAGACATAAACATGGAGCACTAAAGCCTTGAAGACCAAAGCCTTCTCCCAAGGCCCTCTTCCAATGTGCAAACATATTTTTGCATTCTCCTGCTCTGTGATGTGGAGTCTGAAGAAGAATATCCCTGCTTTGCGTTTTACAAGGAAAATTTGTTTTTCTGCAAATATATCTGGTACTGCTTTAGGAACGGCACCACTGGCATAGTACATGCAAAGCTTATGTGAATGCATGTAATAACAGGAAATCAGTTATTTTATTAACATCTGACAGGTCAAGATCAGGAGCTTGAAAAACAAACTAGGACTGCAGACTGACCTAATGTGGTAAGTGAGGAGGTGGCTGGCAGTTAGTTACGAGCAACAAAACACAAGGAAAGAAAGAAAACAGAAAGTCCCCGTGCGTCTTTCAGTGGACAAAATACTGTTACACAAACACAGCCGAACTGCATCTCCCTGATGCAGTATTACACGGGGAAGCTGAACAGCAGTAATACAACAGCTACAAATAGATATGAACATAACTACAAATACCCTGTGTTTATAATTTACATCTCAGTGCCACGGGGTCAGGCCTTTGTTAGGTATTTCTGACATTACTAACATACGCTGACTGCCTACACTGAACTTTCTCTGACCACCTATTTCTAGGCCTTTCTTCCTCCCAATCCCTTCCCTCCATCTTCAAAACCTTCTTAATGCATGCAGATAACTTGCAGTACCTGCAGAAGTTGTGACTGTGGAATACTGCCATTTGTCTGCTGGCACCAAGCAACCATTTGCTCTGGAAAGAAGTTCTAGACACAAAAAGAGAAATCAATTGTAAGTTATATTATAATTGCACACTTCTACCTAGAATGAACAGAACACTCTTAATTTTTAAAAGCTATTATTCTTTAGTCAAATTACAGATCTCCTTTCACAGAAAGTAATACTAAGGCTTTCAGGTGCAATTCTTTCCTTCCTTTTGCTCATCAAAAGCCATAAACCATGAGGTCATCAATCTTTCCCTATAACAGAGCCCCATGTTCCCTTATAATGATCTGGCGGCTACACATTCTATACAAATGAAATAACAAAACTTCAGAGAGGACATATGTGCCATAATTAGACCTGAACACAGTGTAGCATTCCCTGCTTCATGTGCCAGATAGGAGCAGGCTCAAAGCAGACATCCCCCTCCTTTCCCCTACCATGCCATCACAGCAGAGTCAGAAGCAAATATGGTGCAGCACGCAAACAATGTGCTTCTCCAGAGCCTTTAACAGTCTGCAATTCAGATATTTTCCTCCAATTCTTCTTTTCATTTGCCATGTTTAAAAATACTTGTGTAATTCAGGACACTGAACTTACTATATACAGCAATTACACTAGATCACTCTGGAAGTTTTTAAACATTATTTGAAGGCTGAAGACATGCAGAAATGCCTGAGGTAAAACAATGACTGATGATGATAACATGACAAATCACAACCAAAATGATTCTAGTTTAGAACATCCATCATTCTTCAGGCCATATGAATCCCACTGCTTAAGGAAAGAAGGGAAGGGCAGAAGAGGAATCACCTTTCTGCCAGGTAGCTTGCACGATGAATCATGCAAGCGAACATTCACCAGCTTCTTCTGAGTGGAAACAGTGCCATATGGCAGTAGCTGATGCAATGGGTAGGAAGCCTTTGCATTCCCAAACCCAAAGAATGATTTATTCACTGATTGCAAGAGCCTGGGACTGACTGCCAAACATTCTGGGTTTTACTCCCATACACTGTTATTAATTAAAGTATACCACACTGAATCAACGTGCGAGTTCTTACAATATAAAACTTTCTGTACAATACTCAGATGTTCATAGGTTATCACCTGAGGAGTCCAACAGAACTGCAAGCCTGCCAGCATGCCATGCACAGCAGTGTTTCCAGCAGTAATTCAAGCAGAGGTTCTTAAACAGCGTTAGCAGATGACAACGTATGTGCCAATAAACGCATGAGCGTGCTGCCCTTGGGCACCAGGGAGGGCATGAGGAAAGGCAGGGACTGCTCATCTGCACTAACGTGGGCAGTGCTTTTCATTTGCCCTCATGCATCTTCTCTACAAACATCACACTGACCCAAAATTTCTTCCAACCCAAGTCTTCCTTGGATTCTCGGCCTTTCAGCTACCAAGATGGATTGTGCTTACCAGCACAGCCTAGCACATCTAGCACAGCACTAGCCCATTACTGCTTGTTCCTTTAGATAAAATGGAAAAAAATAATAACCAAATAAGCAATTACACTACAAACGGTTAAAAATGGAGTCTCCTTCTCTGGAGATCTTCAAAACCCGCCTGGATGCGACCCTGTCCCATGTGCTCTAGGTGTCCCTGCTTGAGCAGGAAGGGTTGGCCTATTCTGGGGTATTCTGTGATTTTAAGGATCTTATTAAAACAGAGCTGAGTACAGTTATGCCATATAATATCACTCACTTATCCAACACAGATAGACATGAGGAAATGGAAAGGGTGAATTACTATGAATTTCTATGCACAGTAAAGATGAGAGACCACACAAGTAAAATACAGCCATAGGAGAATCACTGTCTAGCATATATAATGATAAAACGAAAGTTACTTCCCTGCAATCTTAGGGTTACCAGAGTTTTTTTTTTTATTATTATTACAGGCAGAAATTAAAAGGTCTGGATGCTGCATACTACTTGATCAATTTGCTTCAAATCAAGGAACTTTGAAGATAATGAGTGAATTGCACCTCTGCTTTTGTTGTTGTTATTTTATTTTTAACCAACAAGGATTTCACTGTCTTGGTCACTCTCCAACATAGCAATAGCCATTTCAAAACAAGTATAGTTAGTAAGCTGAAAACAGCTGAATTTTAGGGGGCTGGGAGAAGAGTACAATAAATTTAAACACTGGTTAAAATTTGCGAGGAAATTATTTTTATAAGCATCCAGACTCACACACACGCATATGCATATAAATAGATGCAATACCTAACAGTGCCTAGTAATTCTGAGTTGAGCGCTGTACAGGGCCTTCCGATCCCTCCTTGCCACTCACATCCACACCCCTTTGCCCCTGCAATACATCCCTCCTTCTGGTTTAAGCAACCATATAATAACACTCACCATGGGATTTTTGAAAAATTCATATTTTGCATAATTCTTCCTGAACAGAAATTTACTTTCACTTCCCATTGTGGACTCGACTTGCACTATGAGCTCATGATCTTCCAGGCATCTCTCTGTGGAAGAAGAATATAGGGTTAGCATATGACCAGCTAGCAAAAAAGCAAGCTATCATAAGCTAACATAGCTAAAGCAACTCAGAATAACTGTTATCCTTTATGAATGTATTAAAACTTTATACAGCTGAAATTATATAGAAACAAGGCATCTAAAAGAGCGAGGATATAAGTATAAAGAAGTTGACATTAATTAGCAAGCATTTTTCAAAGATTTCCTACATCAGGGCTTAATAAATACAGATTTTAGAGAAATTTAAGGAGGTAACATTGCCCGTGCACCTTACTGCTTGGCAGTAGCTTAAATAAAACACACCAATCCCTTCTTTTGGTGTATGGTGTATGTTCTGGAAGTGATAAGGTGGAAAAGTTTCAGAAAAAAAAATTGTGGAAAGACCACTGCTAGGCATTGAACTGTCACATAGTGTCCTGTTTGACCACACTCTATAAAAATAGTTCATTTCAAGGTGAACCTCAAGCCTCTATTGTAGATGCTAGACAATGAAGTTTATTATGAAAGAGGTCACAGGATCTACTTTACAGGAATACTGATGGAGACAAATGTTTTGTACACATGACAGGGCAATTTTCTGCTCTAGATTTGGTTACAAGGTAACTCCCTGCAACCACTACTACTTTGGTCAAAAGAATGGCACATAAAAGCATGAACAGATAGCATAACAAATCCAATTCACTGAAAACAGTAACTCAAAAGAGGGCAATTGGCACAAGTGTACACTACTTAATGAATCATTTTCTTGGCAAATCTTCAAAGTTTCTAGGAAAATATTTAGGTATTTTTCCAAAGTCTAATGGCAGTACTTGCATGCCTTACGTAATAGAAAGTGAAAAAAAAAAAAGAGGTCAAAGCTTTCACAAAGCTCCACATAAAATGCATGTGATTTGCTGAACAACAGAATTTGGATAGCCTCTTCCCCCTAGGTATTCACACACCCTTGCATTCTTGGGACTGGAATGCCAAGCTACCATGCATATTATCTTGGGATATTTTCAGGATGTAAAACCTGCTGTAATTGGTATCTTTTCAGTGGCACTCACATTGGGATACTAAGTTTTAACTACTAAGTTCTTTTACTGAAAACTTAACTGGGATCTATGAATGATCGCATTGCCTTTTCACTTGCATTTAGCTGATCAGTCATGACCACTTCACTGATACCTTCGGACTGCTTACCATGCTGCCTGGATCTCCAACCTTGCTATAGGCTGTTTTTCAGGAGATTGGCAGTGAAGATTGCTTTTATTTGGTTGCTTGCTTATAAAGAGCTGTTCCTTAACTCATTAGCCATAACATGGTTTATACAGGGGCAGGTTTTCAACTAAGGTACCAGCGTACACCACTGTTAGTACTAGCTAATTGAGGACATTTGTACCACTTGAGCATTCATCACCTAAACCATCTAGGGCTTCCCATGTGAAATTTCAAATGTTGCTACTGATCTATCACTGTCTCTTTGTTTTTTTAAATCAGATCCAAACCACATTCAGTCGTATTGATAGGAACATTCATCATTGTATGAACACTGAAAGGCCACGTGTTACCGGCTTCTTCTGTTATTTTACAAGGTTGTGATCTTTGCTTTCCTCATGCATTGGAAGACTATTTGTCTAAGGGCTGAGATAAACCATGTCCTATATTTTATCTTGTGAAAATGACATTTGTCAATTTGTTTTGTATTTTACTTCTTAGCTTGCACGCACACAACCAGTAAATGCTTATTTGATGCTTTATGTAACTGGCCTAGGTGTATTTCTTTACCAAATGAAGAATTTTTTCAGATTCTGTAGTGGCAGTCCTGCAAGGTGAAGGTTCACATTCTCATTGTGACAGTGAAAGCCAACTTGAGGAAAAACTACAGGAATTTATGGGATGGGCGTGCAGAAAGCAAGGTAGTCCTAGTCCATCTGCAACCATTTCACCGAAGTTGCATGCTTGGTCAGCCGTTGGCGAGTTGCACTTGGTTAGAGCAAATGCAACAAAATGCCCCTTGACACACCAGCAACTCAACTTCAGCCCTGCATTGTACTTTCTGCTACAGAACTAGAAGCACAGATGTCAGCCACAGAAGTTCAACAAGTCAGTCTGCCTCCAAGTGTTATTACAGTTAAAGTGACCAGAAATGTCTCCTGGATTATCTGATAGTCTTGATTGTCTTCTCTACACACTTCCTGGAGAGGGACAGAACAAACACTTTTTTTTATTCCCCCTGAAATTACTTTGCATTACTATCAAAACTTATAAGGAGAAGCGCCCAACTTACAACAGATGGGAAAGTGAGATGGATTTTACGTTGAACAACTTACAGACATGTCCCAAAAATTCCAAATAAACGAATCACTAAAAATGACATGTGAACAGAGGGGTGAAAGTCTGCCTTGCTTTCACATTTTAGGAAATGTGCCTACTAAGAAACTGTTCCACTTCTAATTCTTTTTGAAGGCAAAGCAAATTCAGTACACACATAAACAAGAAAATCTATGAATGAAACTATATGGTGATTGTTTTTTCTAACCCTACATACAATTGAGAGCTCTTCTACTTTTCCTTTCTAATATGACTATGCTAAATAAGATGTACAGTCAATTCATGAGCAGGAGGAAAAAGAGGTTGGCAGGTTAGGACTCTTGCCATATGAAGAAACATACTATCGTGAAAAGTCTGTCTTCATTATTACTAATTCTGTTTATGTTCAATACAAGCAACTCAGTCCTCTTCCTAAATTAATGACAATTCACAATGGAGTAGCATATAGGGAAGACATCACATTTTAAGGAGATCTAAGGTATATTTCTATCTACAAACTAATGTGATGAATTAAAAGTTTCACAGACTGCTTAAATCTTGACCATAAGCTATTTTAGATTCTTAGTGTTAAGCATAGCATGAATTATCTACAGATGTCAGATCTAAGCCAGGCTGATAATAACTTGTCACAGTGTTGCTGTCAATGAGAACACAAATAATATGTGCAGTTCGCTGGCATTTTGAAGTTATTTGCAAGTGTGAGTGCTATCTAGAACACAACTGACCATGCAATGTAACCAGTCAGAGGAAGGCCCCTTTAGCAGGGGGAACTAGATCAACACATCGATATATATGAAGTTTGCTTTAGAAATTTATTTTTGTCCTCAGGCTGACCAAAAGGAAAAATAGAAACTAGTTTTGCAAACTGAGCTCCTTTGGAAAATAAGAGTAATACTAGCAACATCAGAAAAAAAGAAAGATAGTAAACTTTTTGGAATTAGTCTCTTTTGGTGGGCTTCAAGATTACCACCTGCAGCAATAAGTCATCAAAGATGTCTTTAGCAAGAAATAATGTCTTCTAGAAACACATAGTTCTTATTGCTCTAACAAACATTTTGCTTACTACTTTGATAAAATACCTTTCTTTACTGTTTCATACTTTTACTGTGTCATCAGATATGCTATGAGCAATCTTATTTACAAAGGGAAAGGTATGGAACCTCAGACACCTAGGATGAATTTCAACTGAGTTTTTCTGACAATATTTGAAATACACAGAGAAGCATGGAATCATTTAAACTCCTGAGAAGCACAAGTATGTAAGCCACATAAGCAAAAAATTCCAACAGCAACCAAAATTGGGTGGATGGATAAAAGCTGGTATTTTAAATTTATTGAATATAAGTTTGGATACTGTGTATACTTTGGTCCCAAAATACAAAGGAATTGGGTGCTATCTTGGGTGCAGGAAGTAAACCCTTCTATTCCATTTTCTGTCCTCGTCCTTTCAAGTGCTTCAGTGTCCACATCCTTTCAAATACTTAATGTATAAAGTCTGTAAGATGGCATCTTCTCTGGGATTTTAAGCATTTGAATACTTTGGTTTTACACTCGACAAGGGGTAAGCATGGAAAAAGTTTCATGATGGCCAAACAGTGAGCTGCGCGCCATATTTCTCTGCTTGGGCCGGGCTTTGTGCTTCCCAGAGAAATGGGAATTGGGAATCCAAGGTTCCAATGGATATAAATGCAGCCCGATAAGTATCTTGCTCTTTTCCCATCATTGTTAATTACGCCGTTATTTGTGTGTAAACAGAAGCTTTTGCTTTCCTAATCAGCCTCCTGCCCGATTCATTCAGCGATGTCACCCAGCAGAGTTTGACAGCACAATTAGTCACCATGGCAGCTATTGTGATGTCACCCGCGCTGAATTGTGGCATCACTGAATGAAGCTGGCAGGAGAAGGATGTTGCTGACAAAGGCCAAGGCTTCTGTTTACACAATACCTTGGTAATCAGCACCGATGGGAACCCGGGGGATGCAGACCGAGGGCGCCCAGGCCTTTAATGAGCCTCCGTAAAACCAGCCTGTCCCTGGAGGTTGCTGGAGGCGCGGATGTGGCACGGTACTGCACGGAAGTGGAGCTTCCGGCGGCGAGGCCTCCATCCGTCACCTCGTCCCGGTGCTTGGCGCGGGAAGGATGCTCACGCACGCGAGGAGGCGTCGCGTGGTTCTTCCTGCCGCAGACTGGTACGTGGACAGGGATGTCCAGTCACGAGGCAATCGGGACAGCCTAAGGTTCTTGTTTTTTTCTTCTTTGGATGCTACTCTATGGAGTAGAGAATTTATGCGTTTAATCGTATCAGTTTAGGGCACTGCACTGCCAGTAAATTGCTTCATTTGGTAAAATTGGGGTTCTAAGTTACTGTTTTAGGCACAAAAGCCTCTATTAGCTGCAGATATCTTTAACAGGCCCAGTGCTCACAGCTTACCATTTGCCTTCCTCTGTTTTTTTAAGCAAAATTTCAGCATGAAGTATACCCTAACAGTAATAGTCCCAAGGCTACACTTTTTAAAGCAATTATTCTGCTCCACTCAGAATTACACGTAGGGTATCTCAGCAATGAGCAGCTGCAAGCTGCGTGTCAGAACCCTACAACTAATCAGCTCCACAAAGTAACAGCAAAAGCGAGACTGAAGAACATGAGATTCTTTCAGGTACTGCAATTAAACCAATTCACGGGTGTTATTTAATTCCTCTTGCAGCCTTCTTGAAACTGTAACCATGACACTTTAATTTCAATCAGGTAGAGGAGCTGCTGCCTGGGGAGCGGATGCCGCTGTTGGGCCAGAAATTGCCCGTGGGTCACAGGTGGTGCCCCCATGTCGCCCCTCGCGAAGCCAAGTTTAGCCGCCCCCCGGCTCAGCGTGTGCAGCGGTCACAGGCGTTCCTGTGGGTAGGCAAGCAGAGCGGAGGCGCTTCACCCAGGTCTCCCAGCTGGGCAGAAGCCGAGCTGTTTCACAGGACCTGGACTCTTAAGGATCGAGCTTGATTTGCCTACGCTGTTTGTTTGCAATAGCTCCGAACCGCAGGGAAGTAACAGAGCACTGGCAGGATGAGACAAAATATGATATATATATATAGTATGTGTATATATACATATACACGTATATAAATATATGTATATATTTATATAAATATATGTATAAAATAAAAATAGAAAATGGGAAGCAAGAAAAGGACTTAAAAAGGCTTAAATGCTTACCATGTCAAATTGTAACACATAAAAAGCATGTATGTGACTTCAGCTAGTTTTACAAGAGAAAGGCAGTGATCAGAACACGTTCCAGCTGGAAGCACATTAATACGAATCATACAAATGTTATGTTCCCAGGTAACCACGCCACCCCTTTGACCGTTCCCTACCTAATCCTAGGTGAGGGTGATGCTCCACTAGAGTCCAGCTGTTATCATCCACACAATGACTTTTGTAAACCAGCAGCTGGCAGAGGTCCCTGGCTGTCATGTCTGCTAGAATCTCCACCACTTTGCTTGTTCCATCTTCACTAAAGACTTTTACATCCTGCAACATAAAGGATACACTTACAGATCAACAGCTCCGAAAAGACGTAAACCGCACGCACAGCTACCGCAGGGAAAAATAAAGCATCCTCCCCACGTTATGATTGCGAGCATCTCGGCAGCCAGGACAAATGACATGTATGATTTACTTTACAGCACTTTCTCGTCATGCCCCTCGCCTGCTTCCCCTCCCCCTGCCCCAACACCTCCCTGCACTAAACAAAGATTAAGCAGCGTTAATGTGAGCACAGACACAGAGAAAGTGGGAGAGCACGGGTTGTTCTTCGTAAGGCTGTATAAGGTAGGCAAGCAGGAAACAATAAGAGAGTACTTCTGCAATAGCAGGTAAAAGGAATTAAACCAGGTCAAACAATAAATGCAATTTTCCTTTTAATGCAGATTGAGGCCTCCCAGTGTTTGCAGGCCAAATCCCCTGGAAATAAAAAATAAAAAATAAAATAAAATAAAATAATAAAATGGCTCTCTGGTTCCCTACGAACTTTTGAGCGTTTTGCTTTTGGAAGTTGCACTTGCAGTTTGCTCGCAGATCAATTAGCCAGCGCAGTCCAGGCATTTCTCTCCCTTTCCTGGCTCCTCTTTTGATCTTCGCTTTAAAGGAGTTTCAACCCAAACGTGCACCCAGTGCACATCCTAAGTGTTAATGGAGATGAAAGAGCAAGTGAGGAAGCCTCTCCCCACCTCCTGGTTTGTACAGATGCTTTCCTCTTTGCATTGTTCTGCTCAGGCGAGACACACTTACTGCAAATCTTTTTTTCCCCCCTGTGCAATCAAACATGCAGGCTCAGGATTTAGATTAACTCCATGTTTAAAACATTTCTGCACCCTAGTGAGAGAAGACAAATCTAACAAAAAAAAAAAAAGAACTGGAGGGTAATTGGATATGGAAAATCTTACCTCAACAGCACGTAAAAGGCAGCAGTCAGAAGAACAAGATGGCATTTTAAATACAGATTGCCTCTTGAAAGAGAGTTTGCTCTCTGCCTCCTCCAACCCTTTGCGGACTACGGCTGCGCGCTCGGGGGCACTTTGCAGTGTCAGGGGATCACTGTACTGTACCTGTCACGTAGCCCCTGTTCTGGGGACGGTTTCTGGGGAGGGAAACAACTCTGCCAGAGCTCCACTCAAAGGGTTACACGCAATCTTTGCGGTAGTGAATCAAACCACACTGTGTAGACCAATCCTAGCCCTCCCTCTGACTGATGTAATCATTTCCCACACACTATCAGACTTCCAAATTATTCCCGCCCCCCCAACAAAAAAAAAAAAAAAGAAGAAGAAGAAGAAGAAGAAAAATTACAAAGGAAATTTGTTTAACGACCACCCACGGGCGTTTAAAAGCCCCTCCGAGAAGCGGGAAGTTCAAAGGAGGGGAGAGCCCAAGCCGCGGCGCAGGGAGCAGGCGCGCTGCCCGCGCCGCGCGCCCCTCGCCAAGCCTCCGGGAGGCCGGCCTCGCCGCAGCTGATGTCATCCCCGCGCAACTTCGCAGCCAGAACTTCTGCTCGGCCGCCCGCCGCTGCCCCCCGCGTCTCGATCCGCCCCGAGGCCCCTCCTCGGCGCGCGGCGGCTCCTCTCTGCGCCTCAGGTTAGACCTGGCACGGTGCCGGCGAGGATGAGGTGCTGCCGGGGGCCCACGGCCCGGCCACCCTTTCCCTTCGCACGGCCGGGCACAAAATGGAGCCCGGGGAGGGAAGAGTTAAAGCCCGAGCTCGCTGGAGTGACTCAAGCGGTGGTGTTGAGGGAACTGCTTGGTCTGAGCGCAGGCATGGGGCAGCTCCTGGAGAAGCCGGCTGGGGAGGAGCGGAGCGGGGAATCCCGGGTGCCGTGAGGCACGCAGAGCCTTACAGCTGCACTTAGCCGAATCGTGGGCGTCCTCACACGTGGGAATTGGTGTGTGCTGGGCTGGGGGGGTTGCTTATTGAATAGGGGGTGAGAACTGACCAAAATGTCACTGACCAAAAATGACATCTATTTACCCAGCTCTCCTCGACACACAGCCCTCCTCTTCCCTCTCTGAGTGCGTGAGCAAACTTAAACCCCAGTATCTGACCAGTCAGAAAGCTCAATTTCCTTTTTTTAATGACTTTTTGTCATGTTATGCTTAAATTTGAGCAGAAGGCAGCAGTGCAAGAATTCATCTCCGTTTTCAGCTTACTTCGGCTCACGTGACTCTACTTTGTGCACTGGCACAAAGCTCTTTCGGGTGGATTTCCTGCCTCAGGAGCCAACCTGGTGACCTCACTCCCTCATCACTCACTGCCTGGGGAGAGCAGCCGTGCACGCTCGGCCCTGCCATTCCGGGCCCGCTCCAGGGGCATCGCCACCTTTGCAGCGCTTGTGGCACAGGGAAGTGCTTTCCCAGGGCTGGTGTTTTGCAGGGAGTTAGGCAGCGGCACAGGACAGGTTGCACCTGATCCTTGTCACTGTCCCAGCAGAGGAAAAGCTCTTCAATGGGAGGCTGCCTTTTTGCAGGCGGAAAATGGAAAGCCCAAAGGCAGTAACTGCATTTTCCTCCATTCCCAAGAACGGAGGGATGTAATGAAGTAAGGCTGATAGAAGAAAGCTAGAGCTGTTGTTCACATCTCCTTGCTCTGCTCCCCAGGTGTGAAATGAAGTGCTCTGTGTGCAGGTGGCCCCCCGCTCCCTCTTGGCCCTGAGCTTCAGTGGATGGGAACAACCTTAAAGTACAACAGCGCTTCAAAGCTACCTCAGGATCCCAAACTGCTGTTATTCTGTGTACAACTCTGCTGTAAGTCCACACTCGTTCCCAGTACTTCTGCATCGTAGGCAACACTCCAGTACTCCTTTGTGGAAGTTGCTATTAGAGTTGCATTAAAAACACTGTTACATTCATCCTTCAGGAGGGCCAATGGTTCTTTCTTTCTTTCTTTCTTTCTTTCTTTCTTTCTTTCTTTCTTTCTTTCTTTCTTTCTTTCTTTCTTTCTTTCT
>JAWLRI010000162.1:589209-621161 GCA_034781795.1 Crypturellus tataupa
CTTTCTTTCCTTTCTTTCCTTTCTTTCCTTTCTTTCCTTTCTTTCCTTTCTTTCCTTTCTTTCCTTTCTTTCTTTCTCTCTCTTTCTCTCTCTTTCTCTCTCTTTCTCTCTTTCTTTCAACATTTTCTTTAAAGCTAGTGACTTCAGCGGGTGGAGGGTGGGAATGCAGAACTGAACAGGTTAACTTAATGGACTATTAATAGTGCTGTGTTTGCTATCAAGGGCAGCACAAGGCTATGTATCACCACTGACATCACAGATCTAAAAGAATACATCGGTAGGGGATGTAATGGCCTGAGGTGAACCTGGCCATAGAGGACAAGGCAGGGACAGAAGAGAGAGGAAGCCCCATGTCTCCACGGACGAGACAGTGCCATGGTCCATAAGAGGTTTATGCTGAAGGTAAGAGGATTTTCTGCAGGTCCCCCTCAGAATGCTGCCGTGCGCGATGAACAACCACATTTAAGAAACCAGCTCTACAAAAAAGCCGCAGCTCAAACTTGCTCAAACTTTTAAAAATTTTCTGAGTGTTTCAGTGACAAAAGAGGCAGGTTGCGGCATCAAAGAGGGGACTTCACTGAAAGTGAGTTAGTTAAATCCACCCATCTCAGATTTCCTTTTTTCTTTTCTTTTCTTGGAAGACTCTACTTTCTTAAGCTCTTAAGGGCTTCTCATTCAAACTTCTTCACCAGGAAGACTGTTCCACAAGCAAAACCGATTCGTTTCAATAAAGGAAAACGAAGCAGATCGCATTCTGAACAAAGCGCTCCAATAAGGAAAACCCTGGGCCTGAAGAGGGCCTCAGAAAGTTAGCTTGATACTATTCCCCTGCATCCCTCAGAAAAAAATGCAATGAAATGCAACGGCAGACTGCCTGCAACAGTGATTTACAAAAGGCCCTAATTACGTCAGCAGCACAAGGCACCTTCTATTCAAAATTAAGGTTAAGAATGCTAAGCCAACCAGAGCAGTATATTGGCTGAACATTCAGTGCTTTACAGTGCAAAGGAGCAGATAACAGACTGCACCATTGTTCTGCAGAGAATTCTTCCCTTCCCCCCGCTTTTTTTTTAAAGACAGAAAGACTTAAAAAATAAAAATTTTAAAAGAACGCTACCGTTCATCACTTCAGTGGTTTCATATAATGGGTCGCATGTCATGAGCACCCTCATGGTTATTTCATCTTCCTGTCTCGGCCCTTCTGCCGCATTGAGTAATCCAAACATTATTCGGAAAAAGGACAAAATAAAAAATCCTCTTGTGTCACAGTCACATTATTTTGCTCCTTTCCCTCCATTTTGCTATTTGTAATGCTTTTCTTTTTTCTTTTTTTTCTGAAAAAAAGACTTATTTTGACTATATAATTTAAAAAAATAGATCAAATTCAGTCTTACATGGTAAATATTTTTAGCAAACTGCTCCAAACTTGCCATTCTTCAATCTATGAAATGCATCACACAATAATTTACAACAATGCTTAACCAGCTTTTAGAATTGTGGATTATGAATCCAGACTAAGTTATAGCGAGAAGAGTATCAGTTATCAGAAGGTGCTTTGTCTGAAATCTAGTATATAAAGGGTTTCTTCTAATAAAAGAATAAATAAGGAAGTCTCTTCTAATATTTTCTTTTATAATAGAAGACAATCACAGAAAGGCATTAGAATGCACTGAGAAGCCATCGCAGTTGGACATACCAAAATTTTGCACATAAGAGCCCCACAAATAAGAATCAGTCCAGTAGGTCCTGACAAGTATATGCAGATTCACCCATCAGGTTTATTCAGACATAAGAAACATACTGTTAGTGATGCAATAAAAAAGGGAAAGAAAAAGAAAGTTCAACTGAAATGCATGAATCTTGCAGAAAAAATAAGTTTATTGCAGAAAATTCCTACGTAACAAGCAGGTATGCTAAAATTATATTTTTAGTTTTCATTGGAAATGATGAAATCATTTTTCCAGAAAGCTTTCTACTTTCAAACTCACAGGTTCACAAGAGCATATTCAAAATCACTGGAGAAAGTGGGAAGCGAAAGAGCTTTCAGTTAGAATCAGTCAACTTAAAGCTGCTGAGAACTCAAGTTTTGCATGCATTTCATCCTTGAACAGCTATTTGCCTAGCTCAAGAGGTAAAAAAAAACAAAAAAAAAAAAAAAAAAAAAGGAAGTATTAATTTCCTAAAGTTGTAAAGCTTTGATAAAGCAAAGCTGCAAGCAGGCTCAGTGCCCACCTCACAGCCAAGCAACTCAGTCGAGCACAGCTACCCGCTGGAGTACCACCCCATTCCCTTTCCTTGTCTGGCAGCATTAGACAGCTTTGGAAGACAAGGGAATTTCAAATGCTGCAATGAAATAAATATATAGGTCAACCCTATGGCTCTTTTTGCCTCCTGTGTTACACTACTCATGCAGGGGAAAAAAGCCCTTCAGAAAAAATAGCAGCAGCAACAGCAGTAAATTGCAGATAGTAGCACTTAAATATGAGTCACTAGGGAGTACTCGCTTGTTAAAAAAAATCAGAGTTATTTGATCATTGCTTTTTTTCCTGCATATACACATAAAACCCTAGGAAATGCTGAGGTTAAGGTTCTCATAGCAACATTAACTCTCTCATCTGGCATATACTATATTTAGGTACACATTTAACAGCCTATGAACAACAAAGGAGAGCAATTGTAAGTGCATTATCTTTGTCTTTGATATTCATATTTGGATCTGCAATCTTAAAAACCACTAAGTCTAACAGACTAATTTGTCCATGTTACAAAATCCTGATCCTATCTTTCTTTGCTGGGTTATCAAATTTTTAACTCCTGAGAGTTAAAAGCCTAAGAGCCTGAGCCTGAGAAACTGGACCTTGATGGGGAATCGGAGTATTATCATATGTTCAGTAATCATCATAATGCCAATATCATAATCATAACATTTGCCAAGGGCTGTACCAAAGAGACAGATTTGGGGGATTATAACAGTATGGGCAGAGTACAGCAGAGCAGGATTAACAGTGAATTCTTCTATGTAGATATAATCGGATTGCTAAGGCTTCAGAATTGATCATGTCCAAACGTTCAGGGCCAGATGCACTCCAGGTAATTTTAGAGAGTTAAATTCCTTTGGCAGTTAAAGGAGAGAGATGGAGTAACTTAAGAACTAAAGCACATGCTGAAGGCATTTGTGTGTCTCTGCTAACTGCAGAGGGAATCTAAGCTCCTAACTCTGGATCTCAGTGGAATGCCCTAAGCTGAAATCAGGCCTCAGTGACTAATGAAGCCAACATGTCTCTCTGCACTATTGGCATAATTACACACTGCAATTGTTGGCATTTGAGCTTTAAAAAAAAAAAAAGAATTGTGTGATGCTCCATATACATAAAACACAGTTAAATAACTTAAACAAAGAGAACCTGAAGTGCTGTTAAAGTTTAAGGCCAGAATATAGCAAAACCAAGCCAAAGTGCAAGCATTATTTTACTTTCCCTCTGTAAAATGGTTGTCTTTTCCTCCTCTCTTTCAAACCCACACGTGGAAGTAGTTATTTGCTTTGGAGCCACTTGATGAAATCTGTCCTCATTATCTGTTTTTTATCTTCGCTAAACTTCAACTACTGTTACACTCTGTATAGGCTTAGGCTTGCATAATAACTGCATTGAAGCTCCTTCAACAAGCCCAGCTGTTTACATGTTAAGGTGTGAACTGTGCAATGTACTTGGAGGAGCAGGCTGTACAGAGCATGTTTTCAAGACATGAGTGCTGCCTGCACGAAGAAGAGATTTATTCCATCATGTACTCACATACTTGGAGACTGAAGGTTTGGAAATTGTCAGTCAGCTACCCTATAATTTCCGTATTTTAGAAATAAACAGGAGAATGCAGTTTTAAGTGATAAATGCCTACAGAGAGACAACACACTGCTTTGGTAGCAGAATCCTACCAAAGCAGTTTCACCTATTCCCTTTCCCACTTTGGTTTATGTTCATGTCAGTCATCTGACTCATATGACACTTTCACATCCTCTTGCTTTCTTCCTCATTTGCTGCTCATTTTTAGGTAAGAAAGAGGTAGAAAGACCAATTATCTATCCTAGTTACAGAGCAACAACAAGCACCTATGAACTTGGCTGAAGTTCCTGGGTATCTTCCACCTGCTTGGATGCAACCCCGCGCCATGTGTTCTAGGTGTCCCCCCCCCGAGCAGGAGAGCTGGACTAGATGATCTCTAGAGGTCCCTTCCAGCCTCAGCCATTCTGATTCTGTGATTTGCAGGGCATTACAAGTGAGAAAGTTTCAAAAGGAACTTGGATGCACTCTGAAATGGTCTCAGTCTGCAGCAGTGGGAAGGCAGCTCAACAACAGCCAGTTCTCACCTGCTCCTACGACTGAGGGTACAGCCTCTTTTTTTTTTTTTTTTTTTTTTTTTTTGTTGTCTGTCTGTGTCATTCTCCACCCATTTCCATTGGTTCTGGTTGTGAGCCTGTAAATGAGCTACTTCTCTCCAGGTGGCTCCTCCTGACAGCAAGTGCTCTTCATGCAAAAATCCTGCCTAATTTCCAGACCCTTTATGAAAGCAAGAAGAGATAGGCACAGACGTTGCTACACTCCTTTGATTATGTAATGAAAGACATTAAGTCGCATTGCTGGCATTAACCTTTATCTTTCATGTGCTTTATTGTGTAATTTATCCCTAGATAGTTTGCAATCTTCCTCAGCTCTGCTTACAAAATGCATTATTTATTGTCTGAATTTGCTCCAAGAAAAAGGTTTTGTAGAAAAGTTCTTGGGAATACAATTTAAGTTACAAACAATAGCAGAAAGGATAATACAAAGAAAAAAACATGATAATTTCTTGATTAAAACTCTTAAGTAACCAAACTAGTTACCGAGTATTTTAAATTGTTTTGCCGTTATAAATTATTCTTTAGAAAAGGAATTATTACCACATCTTCCTCGCTGCACAGGCTTTCAACCACAAGAACCACATTAATTTGAAACTTGGCAGACAGCGTAACAAGACTCCGGGGAGCAGCTTTCCATAGGATTTAGAAAAATGGTGCGGGTCCTGATGACTTGGATGGCTATTTCGTTCCCAGTAGGACATCGGGACAATTGCAGCTGAGGCACTTACCATTTGTGAGTGCCCAGGCCAAGGTAAAAGTCAGAAAGCCATTTCAGCATAGTGTTCAGCAACGTGCAATTAGCTTCCCACTATGATTTACTATTGTCCAAGTGCAACTTCCACTTGGAGAGCCTACAAAATTTCCCTTCCCTCTCATATTTATTTGAGAAGGGAGCAACAGAGAGGTTACAGAGCAGAAAACTGGAGCGCCATGAAGAGTTGAATGGACCGAGTTCCAGTCTTCCACATGCATGGGCTGGTCCAGCCACATGAGGAAAGGGACGAAAGACAATTTCTGAAGCTGCCTTTGAAAACTGAGGATTAGCATTTAAAAAATGCGTGTTTTTAATATATGGGAAAATCTTTTGGGCAGTCACTGTGTTTTAAATAATATAATAGGATCCTGGGTTTTTGACTGTGGTTGATATAATAACAGAAACAAAGTAACAACAAAATCCCAACAAAATCAGGGACGATGCCAAATAAGCTAAATTTGAACTTTGCTAAAAACACATTATTTTAAGAACCAGTAGTTATGAAATTTATCTTGAACAGCTGCAATCCTGTTTACCTCATCTGGTAACAAAGACATCTAAGCAAGTGCTGTACTTTTGAGACCTGGACAGAAGTTACAAACCTGAAATGCAAAACAGAAGCAGACAAACCCATGCCTGTTCCCCACCCCTGTATCTCTTCTCTCCTCCCTCCTTGCAGAAGTCAATCATAAGGAGGGAAAAAGCACAGCGCTTGAAACCGGTATTTGCTTCCTCGTGTAGGCAAGAGCAGAGTTCCCTAGTGCCCTACAGTTTTCTCTACAGTCCTGCAGGCTAGAAAGAAATTAATGAAAACAAATTCTCAGCAAAAGCACCAGCAACTGGGTCTGACAGTTCTTGAAAGATGTGACAATATGTGAAAAAAATACGTGTTATCATGACACATTAGATTAAAGGCAATGCATTAGATGAAAAGCAATCATCTTCATTTCCAAAAGTCCCTTTATTCCCTTTCACAATCCACCACTGTATCACAGCTGATATCCCAGACCAGAAAGTTATAACCAAACTATACAGAAAAAGGGGGAGGCAACTGGGAAAAAATAAATATTTAGGAAAGGGTCAATGAACTTAATATATACAGTTGGACCAGAAGGAAAAAATCAAGTGTGGTTTAGCACAGGGGGACATGATACAGGGAAACAACAGACCAAAGTGTGAAAATATGAAGAAGAATGACTCAGCAAAACTCAGGGTAGTGGAAAAGGGATGAACTGGAGAAAGAAAAAGACTCCTAACTGAGACTGGATATAAACTACAGGCACTTAGGGAATTATGACTGTTTAATGATGTGTACCTGAAGGATAAAGCTCTCCAATATGTTTTGCGAAACTCCCAGTGTAACGTATGCTGAGAATCCTAGAAGCTCAGGTACACCTTGGAGTTAACGAATTTCTCGTACTTGAGTAGCATCGGCTGAAACTCACGACAGTCATTTTTTCCCCCCAAGGGCTGAGTTTTTCACACTGTGACTCCTAATTTCGGGCTGGCGGGTGGGTGCTCGGCCGCCAGGTCCTCGCGGGCCGCGCGGCACCCGACGACACCGCTGCGCGTCCTGTCGCCCACACGGTTTCAAGCAGGGAGCGCCGGCAAACTGCTGCTGACTGCGACTTCCCGAGTGTTTGACAGGCCGGTTGGCCGCACGCGAGAGGGCTTTATATGGAGCTGCTCGCGTCGGGCAAGTGTTCCCGTGCGACTGGGCAAGCATCGCATCGCTTGTGAGAGCAGAATTAACCCCCTGGAGATCTTAGTGTGGGAAAGGTTACATCAGCTGGAGAGGAAGACGCACATCAGCCTCTCCCCAGTCCGCGTGTGATTCTCAGTTTCGGCAATCGCTTTCATGGCAAACAGCTCCATAAAAAGTGCTCTTTTTTTTTTTTTTCTTTTTTGGCTAAATGTACATACTAGAGAATAATAAGGCTTCCCTATACTCCAGAATAATTTATCAACTGTTTCCCAGGAGGATGGGAAAGCTGTGGATATGCCATCATGACTAAGCTAGATATTCTCCCTCGAATGCAGTAACATGCATTCCACGTGGATCTCCTTCCATGTCAAGCTGCTTAAGAGTTACTCATGTTCAGCAATAAAAAAAAAAAAGTGAGAAAAATTTGTGAGAAAAAAACCCAAACATGGCCATTATCAGTGTACAACCTCTAACCCCCAATTCGGGTTATGTTTTATACCCATGTGGTCTTGCACGCTACAGCAGGAGCAACCTATGAACAACGATACGAGTTTTAAAACCACAGCCAAGTGTCCCTAACTTCACCTGTCCTGTCCTCCTTGCACAGGGTTTTGCTCCAGATCATTTTCTATACCCATTCCTCCTGGGGTGCTACAAATAACCCCCCAAAATATCCCCAAAAAACAAACAAACAAGAAAACCACCGATGCACAACCCTACCCTTTGCTCAGCTTACAGGGACAGATTCCCTGCTGCCATGGTTACCACTCCCAACTTCTCCTGTGGAAGCAGGAATTAAAAAAAATAAATAAATAAAAAAAAAAAAAAAGAACTTCCCCGAGCACAGAAGGCTGTATAACGAACGTTCGCTCTCCCTCCCTCCCATGGCTCATCATTGTTAGGCCCTAAATCAGCTACATCTGGCATGTTTAATTTGGCCTAAAGAAAATGTCGCTAATTAAAACGACGCCGAACAAGCAGTACCCGCCGTTCTGCAAGCGGAGCGCTCAGGATGTGCACGCGGTCTCGCAGGAACTGGGAGCACTCAGCGGTGGAAGGGGAGCACACAGGCGGCTCGGGGTGCCGCGCGTCCCCGCGGCGTGGGCTGCGCTCCCTGCTCCGGCCACGGAGCCTGGGGCACCGCCAGGCTGGAAATGCGGCACCCAACTTTCCACGGAAGGGGAAGGGCTGTGCTGGGGCAAGCGCCCTGCAGCGGCTCCGCTCATGGCAGCATCAGCGCAGGCCCCATGCCAGCGAGCGCCGCCGCGCTCCGGCCACCACCGCTTGCGAGGCAGACTTCAGCTTCACTGCATCACGTAAACCTCATTTCAGAGCCCTCAAAACATCCTCCTTATATTTTTCTGTCAGCTGTTGATTTTTCATTTTAAAGTGGTCTTACCCCTTATGATTACTTCAATAAGCCTTTAAGTGATTTCATTTTAGAGTCTTCAAGGCTAAGGGGTTCCCAGGAAAAGAGATCATCTTCTACATGCTCCACTCCAGGTCCTCAGCATTTATAAATTGGCCAACTGTTTCCTCTCTACTTTCAGTCAGTTATGAATTAGCCCCATTAATAGGCTATATTTTTGTTGCCACTGTTTAATTTCATTCCTATATGTGGCCAAACAGGATTCAAACATTCAGCAGAGAAATCGCCCCAGAATATCAATCCTAATGGAATTCTTACAAGTTAAGTGGATCATGTTGGTAACATACACATTAGGCAATGAGAGTGAGTGCTAAGTAAAAACAGTATTCTCCTTAGAAACTTAGTATTTATAAATGAATTAACAGTGGGCTTCACCCGCCCAATTCCAAACAACTCTCATACTAGTGCATAACACGAAGGTGGTACCTTTCAAAATTATGCCTTTCACCGCTCTCTCCCCCATTATATAAGTTTAAGAACAATCCCTTATATACACAATTATATAAATATCACCATATTTAACTAAAAGCACTAAAAAAATCCAGTGAAGTCTGATCAAAGTTTGGGAAGCCTAAATGGGTCTTTTCCTAGGACCTTTCATCAGTTTTTTTCCCAAGCCATAGCGCAGTTGTTCAAAGTGCTCTTTAAGTACTGTGTTTCAGAAACACCTAAAGTCAGTTTGTCAAAGGCTGATGAACTGACCAAAGCCATTTATGTCTAAATGTGAGGTGGTGTGCTGAAATCAATGTCATGATAAAAAATGCTTCTTAACACAGAGCCAGGGAGCACAGCTATGGAGATTTGAAGGCAAAGGCAACTTCTTCATTCAGCATCTGCTTCCGACTATTTCCCATGGAAGTCACTGCTGCTCTGGAGCTGTCAAGACACAGCCAGCTTCCAATTAAGCCATCTCATCTTTGAAGTTCACTGCAAGTAGCACTTTCTCCTCCCTACAGGCATCCCCCTAAACATAGATAATCTGAGGTAATTTCCAAATGTGTACCCAGTATATCCAATTAGTTCTGTGTTGTCCAGCCAATTAAACATCTTGCACCAATGTAATCAATGTGCCTTCTAACTGAAAAGCTTATGCCACAATTTTCATGAGACTCTCATTCAACATTTTAAATAATTAGCTGTATTAGAAGGAAATTTATATTCAAATAACTCACCTGACTAGTTTCTTTGCTTAACAAAGGCAAATGAATGTGAAAAAGATTCCCGGAGAAACAGCTCAAATATTGGGTGAATCTTTTCTTTAGGCCAACAGACACTCCCTAGAACCAATTCTGCTTGGTATCAGGTGGGAAATCTTTTAACAATAGCCTTACTACTGTAACTGAAAGTGGAGACATCAGCTGTTTGCAAAACTCAAACAGAGAAAAAGAAGAGATTTGACTCTCTATTTTTACGTATTCTATAAAACACGTTACAGCCTTTTGTACGTTCAAGCGAGATCCTCCCTTCCTCTTTCCCCTCCCTCTGAAGTACTGTCAGTAAGTCAAAGAAACCCATTGTGCAAAGACACTGGTGACTTTATTTCCTTTCTGGCACAAATAACGGGATTTTTTAGAAGGCTTTTGATGGCGGCTTATTTACACCATGGATCTTCTCAGAGAATTATGCTAAGAAAAATCAGAGTTCCCTGAACTCTCAAAATGAACCAGAAAAAAACAAACAAACAAAACAAAACAAAAAAAAGAACAGAATGTAAAGGTGCTCATGTTAAACTTATTGTTCCTTCCACAAGCTCATTTTTTCCAGCTTGATTGCCATAAGGTAGATTAACTTTCAGTTATCTTTCTTATCCTCAAGTTCTCTTTCTATGAATTACTTAATTCTCATCACAAATAAAGCATTTTAAAAAGACCATACACTTTGCAAACAGGCCTACCTATGTAAGAAGAACTTTAAGAAGATTCGGGTTTAAGTGCATTAGTAAAACATAGATCAACAGAGAAAATACAAGGATCTCAGTATATAGTCCCAGAGTATGTAATATATTCAGTACCTTTTTCTAGCCAAAACCACATACTATAAATAAATAAATAAAAATGGTGATATTTTTTTAAATAGCTTGGTTTCTGTATGAACTTAAGTAAGAACTGCTAGCTTTGGAGTATATGCTTATTGCTGTCTTTCATGCAAACTAGTAACATACACTCAAGCTCCATTCCACAGATTTCAACTTAAAACAAGTACCTTCTATTCAATCACCATATAGAATTTCTTAAGTTAAATGTAGAGTTGTACGTGTCAAAACCATTTTATTTTGAAATGAAAATTGTCTATTAAAAATTTGTTAAATTAATTTCAGATGTCTGCTACATAAACCATCCTGACTTCAGCAAATGTATCAGACTCTGATCCACCACTAATTATTTATTCATTCCTCTAGAGATGATTCCATATGCAGAAAATTCTTTCTTACCCTTCCCAGATTCAGAAGGCTGTGAATTTTGATGCAATTAGTATAACAATATTACTTACTGGAGACAAATCTGCCTCGCCTTTCGCACAAAGTAGAAAAGCGACACAACATTTGCTTCTTTTACCTCTCCCCCATGTTACTGCAGAAGACCCAGCAAATGTAAAAATTTTTGGCCAACTGCACAGTATAAACAAAGAACAGACTCTACTGAAACTATTTTCAGTTCAAATTTTTTTTATAAACCCATTAACAAAGCAGACATTGATCGTGTGATAACTGGTTTTGTGGGTTTGCCACCAGGCAACTCCAGGTTCTTCCTTCGATGCATCAAGCCATACAGAAGACAAACCCAGCCTGGCCAATACCTGCATCGCCTGAGGCTGTCACCACATATGCTCCTTTAAGCCCATATTTTAAAACCTGATGAACTAGCCAGTGCCTCAGCTGACTCCAAGATATACTATGAAAAGCCCATTTCAAAGAATAATTGAAAAGGTTTGTTGCATTCTAGTAGGCACACAGTGTATCTCTAATTCCACAGACAGGGCAGCATTAGGCCTAGTGGCTTATCACTTTTAGTACAAAAAGACCATTTTTTTCATGTGTGTGGATTGGATTAGAGATATTAGAAGGTGGTTTAACTCTGGAGTTCAACGTGGAAACTTGAGAAGATAAATTGAGCTTTTCTATCTAAACTATCAGAGAGACATCATGACAACTTTGCATGTCAGCAGAGACAATAATTAAACTGGAATGTCAACCCTCCCTCTTCACAAACCACCTTGCTTGATGCATTTGGTTTTCTACCCAAGACATTTGTGGGTAGCTTTTCTTATCATAGGATTAGCTGCCAAATTAGAAGTCATTTATACCCTCACATGGTGGTCCAAAGCCACAAATTTCTATTCTGGAAACTCCTATCATTACTCCCTCCTGTGGGCTTACAGTCCCCTCAATACTGTTTTTCCCTCTCAAAAATTCCTGCTTGTCCTTCAGAAAATCCTTCCACAAGGTTTTCTGTCACTGGGGTCACTATCAGGTGCTAAAAGCTGATGGCTAAAGTATCTGCCCACGAAAGTTCATATTCCTTTCCCAAATTATGTATGTGTACATATATCTGTTGAAAATTGTTCCTTCTGATATCTGAACTCTACATACTGGACTTGGCTTGTGGTTATACAAGAATGTGGTTATACACTGGCTATTTTTCATGGGCTCTTAGTAGGTAACAGAAAAATCAACCTTACAGCTTCCCTCTCTGCCAGCATCTTTCCACATAAACAAACGCTGTTATTTCTGCCATGTGAAGTAACTGATAGGGAGGTTGGTCATTCAGCAGAATGGTCAATAAAAACTTCTCTGGCTAGAAACAAAGGCACCTAACAAATCAGTCCAGAAACTTAGGGAAGGGCACGGATATTCTCCATCAAAGATCCCTAGCTAGTCTGCAGTCTGTGTTGTAGCACACCCTGCCTACATATCAGAAGTGGTCTTCACATCAGCTATCGCTGGTCATCAGTTTAGTATGAAATCTTCACTAATCATCCAAAGTTCACAAGAAGAAATCCCATCCAAAGTCTGTATATGGTGATACTGTCCCTTGACACTAGAAGAAACTATAATAAATGGCTGCAAAAAGAAGGATGTATTATGTCAGGTTTGCTTAGTACTAACTTTTGTTAGAAAGCTCTGTCTTGCTTTCATTACAGGATATTTAAAAGCAAACAGGTAAAATTTCTTCAAGAATTCTAAGTCATGGAGTAGAACAACAGAACTTGGGGGATTAGGTGGAGCGAAACCTTTCAAAACTAACAATGAATCTATGAGTGGTTTTTAAAACAAAGCAAGAAGTCTTGCTTCGAGAAGTCTTTGAATGGGAGGATTGTAAAAAAATAGGACTAGCTTGTTTACCTCTACCATGTCTGCTAGCAGGGGGCTCTGATTAAAGTAGTTTAAAGCAGACTCCCTGTCAGATCTTACGTGTCTTGTGTGTTGAGTTCCAGCCAAATGTTGATGCCAGCATGCCTGACACCAAGGCAGACTCAGAAAGGTGAAGATTACTGCAGGCAAGAAATTCTAGTATCCTTTCCCAAAATTAGAGATTTTCCTCTGAGCTTTTTAAAAATCTGAGATATAAGAAGGGGTTACTTATATTTGGGTGATACAGCTATGCTGGGTATGTTCATTAGTCTCCATATAAATTTCCAGACAGAAAAAAAAAATCCACTGCATAGAAGGGCACAAGAAAACCATAGCCAATGCTTGTCTGATATGGGTAAATACCTCTGAGTTTATGTCTTGCACTAGTGCATACCCTTTGTAATTTATTATGCAACCACTAGAAGTACTTAATTGCAGATATTGGTAATTGGATTGCATCATTCAAACCCAAATATGCTTTGCAAACCAAGTCACATATATGCTTCCTAAATACTGCTAGTGTTCGGAGTAACCCAAAAAATGGGTTTTAGTGGAAAATCTAACACAGACATATTAATATAAAAAGTTTGCCTATTTGTTTAATCTTTGTCTAAAGGAAAGGAGATCTTTCAGCAACAACAACAAAGTTCTCCACAAGTCTTTTCAAAGGTCTGCCAAGTCGCTGCAGACTGGCCTTGTGGAAGTTTTCACCAACAGAAGCGCTTTTGTACACAAATAACAGAAGACGTCCTCTTATATCAGGGTCAGAGGTCTGCACTGACACATAAGTCTGAAGCAAGCAATCTGGGCCATTAAAAATTCAGATTGTAAATACCCCCTCCTTAAATATTCCTATTACCCCATTTATTGACTTCAATGGGATTTCACTCATATACGTTCATACACAGACATCATCCCTAAGTAGCATCTCCAAATAGTTTGCAAACGAATGCTCAGAAGACAAAAAATTGTTAGTAGAAATGTAATTAATTATGTAGAAATCAGAGGCTGCTGCAAACTCATACAGGAGTCATCAAGTGCAGTCACTGTGAATCATGTCTGGTACTATAAACTTCCTTTTTAAAAATTACTTTTGCTGGGATTTTATGAGGATCTCTTCTTTAATGGCTGTTTGAACTTAGGGTGATTAGCATGTGCAAGGCTGGGGCTTAGGGAAAAAAACAAGCCCTTTGCATCCTCATCATCAAGCATTTTGTTTGACAGGAAATGGTTAATAACCACAGTTTTTACAGCTGCACTTTGGAGAAGGCTTAAGAAAGAGGCGAAGAGGAGAAACTGATGAAAGCGTGTTTACACTGCGGTGAGTTGTCATCATCTTCAGAAGGACTACATTATTTATTTAATATATAAGAGTAACATAGAGAAAACTTTCTATAAAGTTCATTCTGCACTTTTATTTTAATGGTTTTATATATCAACATAGCAAAGTCTTTCAACTTAGAATATGTGGACATCTGCTCGATGGATGAACTGCTAGAGACACTCAAAGCCAGCATCTGCTGCACAAGCAACTGCCCAACTCACTGAAAGACTCCATCATGCTCTCACCCTGTCTCTCTTCTTGCAGAATCTCCTGCTGCAGTTTAAATCCTAAAATTTTCTCCCAAAGAGCAACTTATGGAAACTGCCCAAGCGCTGTTCCACACAAGTAAGTAAAAGGAAGCAGTGATGAAACCCTACAGAGACGGCAACCAGTGCAACCTTGGGTTAACTTCTTAGATCAGCTTTCAGCTCTTCTGTGCTGCTTTAACTTTGTCAATTAAGCACTGCTCTAGGCTATGCTCAATCAGCCTGTAAGCAAATGCTCATGCACAACCTGCATGCAGCGTAATGCAGAATTAAACATTCATGAAGAGCATAGGGAAAATACACTGCAGGTAAATTTGCACCAGTGCAGTTTGCTGCCGCCTGACAGACTTTGATTTCTTATTAATATCCTATATACTAAGGAATATAGGCAATATACTACATATACATACTAAGATATGTATCATCTTGGTTGGAAATATACATTCTCTCCCCTCAGGGCCAAACTCAGCGCTTTCCTGCCACCTTCAGCACATGAGCTCCCTAGTCTCCTTGAAATGCTAGGCTCTTTCTGCAGGAGGAGGAGAACTGGGATTTCTCAAAGTCTGTTAAGTAAAAAAAAATAAAAATAAAAAAACAACAAAAAAAACTACAACAAGAGAAAAAACAACAGGGTACTAATCTTGGCAGGTAAATATGCTGAAAGATGAACATAAAATGTAAACAAGGGTTTCACCAAGTAGAGCCTTGAAGCCCACCCATGGCCCCTTGCACGAAACACCAAAAGGAGAAGATTTGTATTAGATTTTGAAGTATATGTAGTATCTTTTAAATGCTGCAAGTGCAGTGACATCAGCTTCAAGCACAGCAAGTATGTCTTCTAGTCAGGCCTTATTTAGGGCTGCCTATCAGAGCACATCCTTTTGACAAGGCTCTGATACAAGAGCCAAAGGCTCAGTCACCATCACATTTGGACAAGTTTTACAAAGCTTTGCCAAGCTAGACAGTTCAAAGGTCAACCATTAATAAAAAAAATCCTCAGAACCAAATACCATGTAACACGGAAAATTACTCTAAAACCATCAAATGCAAGTTTTTATTTGTATGATTGGGGTGAGGCAAATCACTAAAGAACAATCTTAAAAAAAAACATGATAAGTATTCTTCAACACTAAAACTGTATAGCTGATACCTGTCACTTACCATAAGCCATATTTATAGTTTATTCCACATAACTGAGTATTTTGGCTGCAGATGTCTGTGAAGGGTTTTATAAGGTCTGGAAATACGGCTATCTGCCAGCATTCGGTGGATTTTAGTAGGCATGTGGGAAAATAAGTGTGGCCACCAGCAGTATGACGAGCTAAAGAGTGATTATTTGCTCTTAACAGCTCGCAGACAAGGACACGCACAAAAACAATGCACAGAAGCCCAAGGTCAAATTGCCTGTAAAATTAGATCTTATTCTTTTCCTATCAGAGCACTTGCTGTTGAGCTTAGAACATTCTTTTCCATAGTGATTTGCATCCTGATCTGCAGATCTGGATCTTTTAACTAACCATTTTTCCTGAGGGATGCATTACTTCCATTCCTGTGGCCTTTTCTGCCAAGCAGTGTTGGAAATGTGATTTTTAAAGGGAACTTATAAGGTGAAAAAAATGGAACTTGTGGAAGACTACCAGGTATTTTTTTTTTTATGTGGCTTCAGGGAACAGATATTCTCAGTACTTTAAACCCTTTGCATATAGTCAGGGTCTCTGCAATGGCTGAGCATACTGCACCAAGGCTGATGCCTACTGAAGTCTTAGGCTTATTCCTAAAGCATCATACAGCCTCAAGCAGCAGATTTTCAAGACCTCTGGATATGCAGTGCACACTGCTGTCATAGGTTATGTGCAATGTCAGGGTGTGCTGGAACGCCCCAGGAAGCATGGGAATAAGATACACCAAGACATCCCTGAAAAACAGAGCAACTTCTTGCTCTGGCAAGACAAGAGGTCTAGGCAGACAAAAAGAATGGTTGGAAAGATCAGGTTGCCTTAAAATAGCTCTCCTTGCAGTTAGAAATGAAACAAGCTTAAAAGATCTGTCCCACCTTCACCCCTCCCCACCCAAAATCTTCCAGGATATATTTTTTTAATTTATTTTTATTTTTTTTGCTATTAACAACATTTCACCAATTCAACTTGCACCAAATCTTCTGAGACAAAGGTGCTTTATCCACACTATGCAGAAATATTCCATGCTCATAATAGCCCTCACATCCAGCTTCCCGCTTGTTGCTAACCCAATTTGCTTTCACATGCTATTCATTTCCCCCTATTCTAAAGCTTATTAATAGAAGAAAAACAGCAACAACAACAACAACAAACCCAGTTATGCTTCGTGCCATAACAATGATATTTCCAACCCTGCTGCTTCCTGCACGGCAGCAGGAGGAATGGGCGCCTGTAACGCTGGCAGCAGCAGGAGCTGTCACGGGAGGGAAGAAGCAGCCCCAGCGCTAGCAGAGAAACGCAACGTGCCACTTTTAGGAGTCCATGGCTGGCTTGCCTTTTAACAAGCTCAGGGTTAACCTGGCCACACGTTATGCACATTTTGCAAACAATGTTGTGATTATAGGAAGGCTGAAGTTAAGATTGAAGGGGCTTCAATCCTAATAAACAGAAACGCTCCACTCCTTTTAGGAGAAAGAATAATACAAAAGGAATTTGATAGTAACGAGGAGACTATAAATCAAGAGAGCAGAGATTTGAAACTTATCTCACAATGATTTAATTAACTCAGCAGTGCTCTTCTAATGTAGAAATTTTATTAAATTCTAACTAACATCCTTTCCATTTAGGAAGCGGAACGAAAATATGTAAGTAAACTTTAGAGCAACGCGTAATTATCTGTCAACGAACTTGCCAATTCATTCTTCCTCTACACTTCCACACACAAGTACAGCATATGCAAACCCCAAAGTTTCTAGCATATTTCCGTTTTAAATGTGGGCACAGTTCAGTGACCAGGTAATTACAGTTGAGATGGAAGCAGCTTTTTTTTTTTCCTTCTGAGAACGAATATTCAAGCAATATAAACTCCTAGTATTTAAGCAACTAATTGTTCTGACAGTCTGAAGGCGAGCCTGCTACACACTGGCTTTGCCTGTGGTCCCTAGAAGTGCCTTCCAACAAGCAAGCCAAAGACTCGGGAGCCTTCCGGGCGCCAGCTCTGTGTGAGCCCGTTGCCCACAGCAGATACCTGCGGCCGATCTGCGGGCGCCTGTGCTGCTCCATGGGCTGCTTCAGCTCGGCTCTGTTTTCAGAAGGTACCTGGTGGTCAGCTCATCTCATGGGACCACAAGGACTCACAGCAGGGGTTAGTCATGGCATCCAACCTAGGAGTCAGTGTTTTCTTGCACCTGTCCTACTACCGAATACCTGAGGTCCCCAAGGTTTCTGTATCACATACCTAAGGCTGACCTGAATCCATACCCTGATCCTCGCCAGCACTGACCGGAAAGGAGAACCTGACACTCAGTATAGCTGCACCCACTGTCTTGACTGGATCCTTCCAGCCTTTCAATATTACATTAGAACATCTCTGCTTAATCTTAACCATTCACTTACAGTATAATTAGAATCACTCAGTACATTTTTTCTAATTCCCCACTGTACTGATGTTTATGCCAAAATCCACCTCCGTCTGCTCATTAAAAATTAGAATTTCTCTTTTTCCTTTCTCCCTGCACTCCCAGCCTGCAAGCTTCCAAACTCTTTCAGCTCCTGATGAAATCACAGGATTGATAACTTACATTCTCACTGTACCAGTGTGAAAAACACAGCAAGAGTAATTTTAAATAATAGCAATCACGTAAGAACATGTGCAACTAGGATGCTCGTAGAAAAGTCTAGTGTGAATGTGCTTATACAGAGCCACGACAGCCTATATTTCACACCAAGCTGTCCTAACGTTAGGTTGATTGCGGTGGTGCTACCACCGCCAGCAGCCTTCAAGACAACAGCACCGTCGCGTCCCCAAGCTGCCCTTCTCAGGCGCCAGCTCGTGGGCAGCGGCGCAGGTTCAAGCCTAGCTCAGAGTGTGCCCGCTGCCTCCCGGTTCGGCCCACATCCCGCCGGAGCGCTGCCGCGGGCCGTGCCGAGCCGAGCCGCCCTCCCCTGAGCACATTTGCGCTGCTGGAGCGTTGCTTACGAGTGGAGAGCCAAAATGCTCCCGGGAGCAAGGCCAGGTTTGTGTCATTAAAAACAAAAACCTAACAAATAACATACTTCTGAGCTTGAATGCGAGACACCCTTAATATTTCCAGTAATTCATGTTTGGACTATAACTACTGTTCTGGCATTTTCCAAAAGCAGGGAGAGAGAGAGGCATTTCTTTCTTCCAAAGCCTCTCAATGGAACCGACGCAAGGAAGAAGAAACAGGAGCTTTGAGCCCGCTCTGCTCCCGCTGCGGCGTGCCGAGGACCCGCTTTCGGCAGCACAGCTCAAGCTCTTCTCCAGCTACAAGGGAATCCAACCTCCAAAACCACCCAAATGTACCCCTGGATTTCTCCAGTCCAAAGGGGACAAGGCATCCGGGTGGCACATGAGACAAGGAAAGAAGTGAGGAGCCATCTTTCCCCCTCTGCTGATTTAGCACTGGCCTGTCTAATTTGAGCAAGGATTATTCCCTCTAATCTCTCCAAGACGTATCCAGGGGAGGTGCAAGGTCTGCTTGATCACAGCTCCATCACCGAGGCCTCATCTTCCTTCATTTTGCCCTAATGCAACAGCAACTTCCTTAATATGAGGCATCCAAGTTAAACATCCTGGAGGACTATCCAGGTCTGATGCACTTAGCTTAGGAGCCCTCCTTTGAGGAAAGATTTGAGAAAAACATGATATATCAGCAGATACCCATGGAAACCCATATTGGTCGGGCTAAAGGTATTACCTGGACCTGAAGAATTTTCTATATTAATCCAGCCACAGGATTTGACCTGCTTAGAGGAAATAAAGACTTGTTGACTCCTCCGGACACCAACATTTATTTTCAATAAGTAATGTTTCTCAATGTTATTTAAATACAGCTTTAAATAGAAAATCTGCTACTCCTCACACAAGCAGAAACTCATTTGGTACACAAAGTTTTCATTATACATAATTTCATATTTTTATACAGATAATCTTTAAGAAATCCACATCCTTGTCTTCAAAAGAACCAATATAAAAGTTTTACGGGAAGAAAAATTACAAAATGTGTACGGTAACATGTAATTAAAACAATTAAAACTAAAAAAGTCTGTTTATAGGAGTTCTTTTAAAGGGCAACTAAATCTGGGAAAAGGATGACATTAATTCAAATCCATTTGGGAGTTTAATTTGCTAGAAAAGAGTAAATAATTTTGGTACATCGAAATGCAATTTGGAAGTTTGCCTGGACTGTATAGAGGGGGGATGTGAGAAATTTGCCCTATTTTTACAGTTGAAAGCTTCATTGACTCACACAAGATACTTTAGACTAATATCCTGTGGCATTGCAGTGACCTACATGTAATTATTGCATACTTTTTCCAAAATATTTGTACACAACCAGAAATTATAGCCTAAGTTACCAACTAGTTCTTAGTTTATACCAGTGACACAAAGATGGACTTCAATTAGTGGTAACCTCGCTGTCTGATGTTTTTTACGATCTTCTAGACAAATGTTTGGCTTTGGTTTGGTATAATTTTCTGGTTACCATTTTTCTTAGACAAACATATTTATCCTGTTAAGTAAATGATGTTTAAAAACTTTCAGCTGTCCTTCCTCCCACCCCGCAATCACTGTCCCCCTCAGATGTGAGGGGATTTCATGCTTGCGCGTACACATCTTGGGAGCGCAGACATGGAGAAAAGGGCGGGAAAAACCAAGTGGTCTTGGAACACCCTCCTGCCCCCAGTTATCTTCATTTCCCAACACAAAACGCAGGAGAGTAGGGATCTGCTGATGCTTCACTTGGCTACTGAGCAGGCTCAGTGCTCTGCATGGAGGATGCTTGAGGAACGCGCATGAGATGGAAACAAATGCTTCAGCCTGTGCCCATGAGGCAGCTTCTCAAGTCAGCGGTCTCACCGCCAAACTCAGAGACACTGTCACTCGCTGCTCAACTGTTTATTTGCTACTTTAGGTTAAAATTAAAACAAAATACAAAGACTTAGGAGCTTTCTGGCAGATAATGCATGAAAGATCACAATTTCTCCAAACACAAGACACCTGAAGTGCTGTGCTTACCACAGAAGTGGCTTACAGAATTGTAATTTGCAGTTATTTTACTGAATTATTTACTGATTCAATAGTACAGCTGGACAACTCTTCACATCCATGTACTAGTGGTCCATTCAACTGCTATCAAAAGCCAGAGATGCTAACTTTTATATGATCTGTGCCACTCAGCATAACCATGCCAATATCTGAAATTTCTCACTAAGAAACTCAACTCAGAATGGCAGTTTCTAGCTGCAGAACTGTAATTAAGTGATTATAGCACTGAACGCCCTAGACACATAAATCTATTCATCCACAATTCCTATTTCAACTTCCAATACAGGTTAAAATGTTTGGTCACACACTTATATTAGTCCAGACCCCCTGCACTGTAGACGTTGCTCAGTGCAGGATGGCCTTCACAATTTAACCTAAAGGTTCACAGTAGGGCCTCTTCTTATTCTTTCACTGCTAAAAGTATACACTACTTAATCAACCTGCTTATGCGCTTTAAAAAAAACTATGTCTTATAATTGAGACTTTCTGGAGAGACAAAGAGAGAGAGAGAGAGAGAGAGATTGAGAGAGAGAAAGAGAGAAAGAAAATATTATGCATAGTCACTAGTAAGTTCCATTGGAACTTAAGGAAAAATTTCTTGACAGTGAGGGTGATAGAGCACTGGAACAGGTTGCCAAGAGAGGTTGTGGGGAATCTCCTTCTCCGGGGATCTTCAAAACCTGCTTGGACCCAGTCCTGCGCCACGTGCTCTACGTGACTCTGTGTGTGCAGCGGGATTGGACTAGATGATCTCTAAAGATCCCTTCCAACCTTTAATGATTCTGTGATTTTAAATTAATAAATAAAGCCACTCTCACCATAGGTCTAGTACTCTAGTTTGACATCTCTGACTGATATTGATGCTTTCCACTAAATGATCATCCCCATTTATCAACACGTGCTTTTACTTTTGCAGAAAGCCAATCAACACAGTGCACAGGTCAGGCCTACAAAAGCAGTAGATGGTATCAGCAGACTGGACTGCAGGTGAATTTGGCCTGGACTCTTCCACGGTCTTAGAAATACCCGTCTTTTGTTTTTTCTACAGAAGGTGCTTTATTTCTCACCATTCTCTTCTCAGTGTTCTGGGAGGTGACTGCAGTGCCCTCCTGCAACCTCCTGTAATAAAAGCAGTATTGGGCGTCTGCCTGGCAGCACAGCTAGAGAGGGCACCCTGCTCCCTGCTGAGCTGAAAACAGCAAAGTTACCCAGCAGAGCTCAGAGAAACACTCACTGATCCCTGGAATGAGCATTTTTACCCTTTCCTGGGAACAATTAAGAGAGGGTTTATCTTCATGAGTAAGCAAAAGCAGTACCTACCGCAAAAAAAAAAAAAAAAAAAAAGCAAAATGTGGCTTAGCACAGCTAGTTTTAACTACTTTACTGGTGAAATATCAGGAACACATCAAGAAAACAAAATGAACAGAGACAACAAGTTTCTTGGCTAATTCACGATATTTCTCTTCTGAGAAAATAAATAAATCAGCACCCTTTGGAGCTGGACAAGTTAAGAATACGAGACAAATGCAGACCAGAATGTAAGCAGTGTTGTAAACCACTTGTTAAAAATGGTAGTGTTAACTGGAAGGAAAAATAAAAAGAGTGGGGGGTATCAAAATTGCTTTGACAAAGAGTGTATCTAACTCAAGCTTCTTCTTCGACTGCACTAATAAAGTTGTGCCGATAAGAGCAGAAGATATCAGTTTTATTTCAGATGGGAAGATGATTCTAGCAGATAAATTTATGGCCTGGAAGTTCCTTTATTTACTAACTCTTCCTTTCAGACATAAATCCCACTTCTATATAGAGCAATATACTAGAAAAAAGAAATAAACAACAAAACAACAACAACATCCCCCCCTATTATTTAATGGAACAGTTACTTCTTTATACCCAAAATGGCAGTTTTGCAGGAGAGTCTTCTGTGTTTTCACGATTGGATTTTTGATTTCCCCTAGCATCATGACCAAAAGGTTTTTATCTTAGCAGGGCTCTTTTTAAAGTTATTCAAAAATGAACGTGAATCGTTCTACAAACAGCAATACTAATGACACTTCATTTTTTACGAAGCCATATCGCAGATTATAACTCTGCAATATCTCCGTCTTTTTATGTCATCAGCAAACAAAATATCCTTTCTTTTCCAATATTTCTTAAAACGACACGATCTGGGTTCCATCTCAAGTGCAGCTGCCCATGGGTAACATTTCTTCCAAGCCATGTGGATATCCCACATGCCTGTGCTCACAGCTGCCAGGGAGCAGCACTCTGCAGTCCTAACTGGAGCTGCTATTTGCCACTTTACTCCCACAGGCTCCATAGGCACACAGGGAATTACTTTGCACTAGCACTTTGTCCATCTCCTGTAACCAGAATGGGCTCATTCCAACCTCAGATTCTAATTCCTGATTTATAATCTGCAATCAGAGAAACTGAAATTAGGAGTCATTTTCTTTAATCCTGGTTTGCTTTCAGCACTCAAGAGTTCCAATACTCTTCATTTATACTTTCCAAAATTTAGCTAGTTTATACTAACTACTGGCCTTTAAAATGTGCTGCTTTAGTTCTTTAACTAAACTCATCACTGGCTTTGTTAATCAAGAGTTTATACTACATCTATGGGCATTTATCCAAGCAAGAGTGTATCTGAAAATAATTTATTCAAATTACCAATCTTTACTTATTTTTTTCAACTGGATGAAAGAGAAATGATGATAACATTTCCTAATTTTTTATTCATGATGTTTGGTAGACTCTTTTGAATGAAACTAGACTAAATATAACTAAGTGCAACATTTATGAAGAAGCAGACATATGTTTTATTAATCAGAAACACTTCACATTTTAAAATGATGTATTAAACAAAAATTAAGCTTTATCTTCATTCACAACTCATTTAATGTTGCTTTTGTCCATCAATCTTTTAAACAGAGGATTTTGTTTCCCTTTGGTTGCTTTGCTCTTTCATCATGCAGGAGAAGGATGCTTTCCTATGCCTCGCTCAGCCCGAGCCACAGTGTTTCTCATCTGCTGCCAGTCAGCTGATAAGCTGAAATGAACAGTGGCTTTACATCTACAGAAGGACCCATTATTATCCAGCATACTCAGGTTCATGGGGTTCATTTCCTACCCTACAACTTTTACCACTACAATGGTTTGTCTGTGATTAAAAATTGTTACTTATCTACTCAAAATAAATGTTGATTTCATTTTAGGCCTTGGAAAGGCTTGTCATATTTTTTCGTGGTAAAACTAAATAGATTAATTACAAAAAAGGAGAGAGAGAATTTAGAAAAGAATCTATTTTAAATTCATCTTTATAGCAATCCTTTCACATATCTTAAAGGACTTTTTCAACTTTCATATTTAACTACTCTTAAATCACTAGTTAGTGAATTTCATCAAAATTGATGCACAGATCATTCAGGATTCATAAGGCTTTGCAAAGCAATCTTTTGGGTTGCACTTTGGCTAATTTTAGTAACAATTAAAGCTAAAGAGCAAATAGTCCCTGAAAGAGTGGAATATTGGGAAGGATAAATACAGTTTTTCACAGAAACAAAACAAAAAGGCAGCGATGTTGTTGCTCTGTTTGCAAGTCATGAACAAGAGAGTTCCCCTGGATTTGCCTCCTTGGGCTCAAAGAGTCACCCTCTGCCTCAGCAGCCTCTCTTCTCAGCACTTACCCACGCTTCGGATCAGGGCCTGGAAGCCATCTCATGTCGAGGTACACAAGGAGGACAGTAAAAGCAATAAAGACTAGAAAGCAGAAGGCAGCATTTGCGGAGAGGTGTAACACTTGGAGAGGATGTGAGGGTGCACGTTACAGTCTACAGTGTGTAAGTGTACTGCCCACCTCCACCATTTATCAGTCAGAGTGGCCACAGCAGCAACATGCAAGCTAATTCAGTAGAGCGATATCCAATGTCACCACAGCTTTCGGTACCCAAGTGCACATCCTTTCCAAGACAAGGGTTAATATAGCAGAGACATCTTTTCATCCCAGTATGTTTCATAAAGCAAAGCTTTTGCGCCCAAACTTGAGTCTCCAGGATTAATACAAAGCAAGCAAGATGGTTCTTGGAAAGCAGAGGGGAAAGGAGCGGACCAGCTCCTCAAAGCGTCACTGACGTGCTCATGGCCCCGTGCCATGGGAGGGCTCCACATGTGCTATCTTCATTGTAAAGAGCCAGCTTTGCCATGGGATATTCTGGTCTTAAGCCCTATTACAGGGAGCCCTGCATAGTTGCATGCTCTACCAGTATTATATTACTTTATAAGCAATTTCATGAAAAAAATGCAAAATAAAGTGGTACCATGTCTGTACAGAAATAGTCTACTTATAAAGACATGTCTACTTATAGAGATATGTCTACTTATAGAGACAATGAATTTAAATCAGAAGGAAACACATAGAATATGCAGTAAAATATACTTGGATGCTGCTCCAGCTCCAAGCCAATCATCCAGCTCCAAGCCAATCATTCTGACTTCTCAATTAACAAGTTACTATCTCAGATAATGAAACCCAAAAGATATTAGGCAATATGGCTTTATTTGCAACATTTACAAAGACCTGCTTTAGTCTCACACACTTACTTTACTCTTACAAATCTTTTAAAGATTTGAATCCTGGTGAAAGCAGTTTTCTGTTATCGGTGCTGCTCTAATCAAGGGCACAGCCTGTAAATGTTTGTAATTATCCTGAAATTTTCTTTCTGCCTTCAAAATGAATAGTCTACTGCTGATCTGAATGGGAATATTTGACACAAAGCTTTGTTTCATACTCACATGTTTACTAGCAGGTTGACTTTGAGGTAAAGATCCAGGGGCCAGCACTGGAGAGCTTGCAGGACTACAAAGTTCTGGAAACGGGTTTGGTATGGCTGGCAGAGATGATGTTCTGAACTGCTGTTCTTCCTCCTGCAGACGTCTACAAACACAGAAGAACTAAGCATCAAGAGGAGTAAAGCAACATCACTCCTCTTGGATCTCCTGCCCCATCATGTGAGACCAACAAGAAAAGTAATCAAAAGCACTCTTTTGCTAAGCAACTACCTTAAGATTGCAGCAACTGCAAGCATGAATTAGGTAACTGCATGTGTAGAAGGATCAGCTACGCATCTTGTGTTGTTATAACTTGGTTACTTGGATGAAGAACTGAGGTCATGCACATAAACCAAACAGAAATATCAGTCTATACCATCTTTTATGTAAGCACTAGCTTATAAGCCTATGCTCTGAGTGTCAGAAAGTAAGTTAAGCTCTTCCAAACCAATAGAAAAGGAGGACTCAACTGCAGTATTTTAGTGCCAAATTCTACAGGCATCTGCAACCAAATGTGTATCACAGGAGGGTCATCAAGATAACACTAGAAAGCAATATAGTCACCGTGACAAGACATCATCTCTAAGCAACTCAGCATTCCCTGAAGAGATGGGAAGGCAAAGATGCTGCTAGTGCAGGGACATTTATACCCTTCCAGAAACCACTAGTTGCAGCGTTATCCTTTAGACAAGTCTTGCAAACATCTCCTGATGCAGGTCTCAGGACTTCGAAGTCTCAGCTTGGTAAAACACCTGCATTACCCTCACCAACTGAAGCAAATTAAAGCCCACCAGGTACCACAGAAAAGACATAGCAAGATAACAGAAACGTGAGCTCTACTCCTGAATACACACAGATTGCTTTAAGTTTTCCTACAGCTGGTGGAGTAGCCCATGCAGATACTTTATGTTCACAACGGGCTTATCCGCAACTCCTTTGGAGAACCCGCCATCTAGTGGCCACTAGAAGTCTCCAAAGGCAACCAACTCGGGGGTTTGGAATAGGGGAACCATTAAAAGAAAAACTAAATAGTTTGGTCTGATTTTTTTGCCATGTTATTCATGTTCCAGTCACAACTGTGGACTGTGGAAATGACTGTCCTGTCACAGGATTCTGTATGCAATACAGAATCACCTGTTCTTTCAGGTGATTCTGTATAGCATAAGGTTAAAAATGGTATCATTTTTCTTCAGCACAGTAGATTTAAGGTATCGGCTGTTACAAATAAACAGCCATCCTGATTGCAAGGTTTTGAGTAGGTGCTTGAGTGAAGGCCCATTATAATAACTAGAAACCAAGATTCAGTACAACCAGAAAGGCATGGTTTTCTTAAAACAAAATTTCACTACAGGGCATTCCACTGTGCTGATACTGCTGCTGGATATCACCTACCACACCAGTGAGATATAAGCAAAGTTGTACCCTACAGAGAACCACCACAATCAACCATCCTGTTCTGGCTGAGGAAAAAGAAACAGCTACTTCCCTGTACCAGAGAGGGGTCTAAATAACCACAAGTTTTGGTATTATTCTCTTTAATGATACATACACGATGTTCTAAGAAGCAGAAAATTCTGAAAGTCAAAGTGTTTTCCCTAAAAAGCTGCAACATCTTGAAATGCCAGAAAAAGTTTAGAAGCGTGTTCACTGAAACTTTCAGAAAACTACATGCAGAGTTCTAGCTCTCCAGAGAGCGCATTTTCTAGAACAGCCCCATTCAAAGTTAAATTCTGAAATAGTGGTAGAACCATCATCATGTCATTAGCTGGCTTGGGTGTATGCAGTTACTGCATACTACCCATTCTTATAGAAAAGCTGCCTGTACGAAGAATAACGCTCCTATAGCAAATATATCAGTGTAAAGAATCAGGAGCAACTCTTACACATCTCTTTCTCTGTGATTATTGAGTCCTTCTTCTTTTGGAGAAGCCGCCATTAACTGAAAGCTACAAATATAAGTGACTTAAGCAATTTACCTACTCAGATTGACAAGAGCTCCTATCTTCATGCTACTTTAAAAGATTTTAAGAACTTGATCATTTCATATAGAATCTCCAATCACCAAGAGTGTTTCACCTGAAGCTTGAATCCGAATCCAAGTCCCCCATCCTGATATGAGTGAGAAAGTTTACATGCTTTTTTCTTGTAATGTCTTGAAGTGAAGGAACTTGAAAGTGCTCCAGGAAGAATGGTTAAGGAACTATGATGCTCCTTTGTTTTTTTGTTTGTCTTGGACCTTTAAAAAAACTTCCATTAAGCGAGGTATTTTCTGTGCCTCAGGACCAGCTGATTACAACCTCAACTATCTACATGATTCACTATGTTTTATAAAACCAGGAAGCAGATAATAGCCACTATGGCTCATAGTAGAGTTTTTAAAGGTTTGGAAAGGACAGTAGAGTTTTTTAAAGGTTTGGAAATAAATCCAAACATAGATGTCATTTCCCAAAATTCATACCAGTGGTAACACTTCTATGCATATCTGCTACTACCAATATATCAAACATTGTTAAAAAATAGAAAAAAAATGCAAACATGGTTGTATTTTGCAAAATATAAGGAAAAATTATGTCCTCTACCTACATGGAAAACTCTTTCGCTCTGAATAAGTCCACTGCAACACTATTAGGTTCCCACCAGCTGAACTAAAGACTTCTAACTAGAGAAAAGTCCCTTTTTCCTACCTGACTGCCATAATGCGTACGGGCTGTGACCGCTGCACCTTCTGCCTTGGAGATGTGGGCTGCAAGGTGCTTGATCCTGAGGCTGCCAACTGACTGCGATTAAGCTGGCCATTTTGCAGGAGTGGAGTGGTTTCTGACTGCATGCTGCATGTAGAGTACAAACTCTCAAATGAGGAATTCATGTCGTTTACCAAAGCTTCTAGGTCCACATCATCATCTGAAAGACAAAATGAAGGCAGCATAACATACGAGAAGTCACAGATAAAAGCAGTCTGGAGAGACTGAAGACAAAGTTTTTGGAAAATTGTCACATACTCTACAGTTATATTTCTAAGTGCAGATCTTTATTACAAAAACATTTATAACAGAAAAACGCACATCATAACTTTCAAGAGAACCAAATTAATATCACGCCAGTGACAATCAAGTTTATTTTGTTTTCCTTGGTAAAAAACTGAATCAAATAATCAAACTAGCATTTTGTCTCATTTTTAAAAATACCAATATGAACGTGAAACGCAACCTCACTTACTATTAAACTGACATACATTTCAAACGTATATCACTTACTAATATATCAATCAAGCTTGTCAATGTGTCAGGTTGAGATCGTCAAACAGTACGACAAACACTGCATGCAAGATCCAGTAATTCAGAGACAGGAGGGAAAAAAAAGAAAAAGATACTGTTGCATAAGTCAGTAGGTGGAATAAAAAAGCACATCTGTTGTACAAGCTGGAAGTCTATCATTACAGGTTTTTTAAAATCCCTTGTTCACATTTTTGCATATTTTCGAGACAAAGCATTTTGAAGGGCAAGGCAAGCTTTCAACTGTCATAACAAGGATTTTATAAAAACTTTCTCATGTTCATACTTTCAATGCAATAAAGTGACTCCTTCCTCAGACCTAAAGCAAACCAACCTGAGAGGCAGTGCAGGTGGCTGGAGAAACACCAGTCCCCAAAACCCAACACGTGTACTCACCCTTCAAATATGCCATCTCACCTACAATAAGTACCTAACTCTTGTTAATTCGCTCCTTAACTATTGTTACTGCACTGCAAGACAACAAATCTCTGCTAGTCATTTGGAATCCCCACCTGCTAATTCCTCCTTCAAAGCAGGACAATCGCTCCCTAGCCACACTGGACTCAAGCTTCTCGCTCTGGACCCAAGCTCAGCTCCCTAACAAGCACACGTGTGGAGATCCGCTCCTGCTTATTTCACACTAACTGGCTAAATGGCCACTTTCTATCAAAGACGGCTTTGCATATGCAAAAATTTGCCCACCTTTTCCAGTTACTTCAACGGGCTTAGAAAAGATATAAGTGCCCTACAAAGCTTGTGCATGTCGAAACTACTCATATGCCTAGCAGCTACTTAATGATGGAAGATCCTATGTTCCTTACTGAAAATTGGGAGATCGATTAATAAAGTGTAAGTTGCTTAGGTTTCACTGAAAGTGTGTTCCAGGTATTCCTCGAGCTGGAGAACAAAAAGAAAAGAAAGAAAAAAAGTGCAGACCCTCATCAGGCTGTACTATTTCCTCCGTGTTTGCTGGTCCATGCATTTTTCAACAACCTGGACCTTACTCTTCTAGGACAAAGTCTACAGCAATTTTCCTTCTATTTTTAGGGATCTTGGAGTAGAGTTGCAATTTAAGTTTCATGCCATCCTCCAGATTCTTATCCAGTTTGGAGAACATATATCCTTATCTAAAACATGTCTTGAGCAATCACATGGGAACCACAAGAGTAGGAGTACAAAGAGGGAGAGGCTGAATTACAGGGTTTCTGAGCTTTATCATTCATCTAAAGTACCAGAGGAGCACGTTGTAGGGTGTCAGTAGCATTAAGAGAAGAACTTAATGGCTGTCAGGGAAAACCTTGGGTGTTGGATGAAGGACACATAAAAGACATCCCCTAGCCACAGAGTAAGGCAGTAAATTACAGCAAATAACAACTGTTTAGCAGCGTCAAAAGCAGGAAGGAAAGAACGTATAGGTGCATGTTCGGTAAAAGTCAGTAGTTTTGTCCCCGAGGGTGCTAATTTATTAACTTACTATCATCTGGAAGCTTAATGATCTCGCACATTGATAGCTTTGTATAACATAGGAGGAATGATTAAGAGTCAGCTCAGGCTATCCCTGAAAAATCAAATAGGCACAGAGGTGTAATATGAAATTTAATATGCATAAAATGAGTCCTTCACGCAAAATACTAAGGAAACCAAGTACACATTTTGAGCAATTGAATTTCCATTAGCAAGCTTTTAGGCATATCAATTACACACAGCTTCAGCTTTCACTGGGGTAGGTGCTGATAAGCTGAAGATAGTGTAGATAGCATATTGCACTCAAGTTCACAATGTGATTTCACTTCTCCATCTGGCAGTTCCCTTTTTCCACATGTGCAACATTGCTAAACATGGCCCTGTCTTTCTATAAAACTTTTACAGGAACCCCTATTCCTAAGCTTTTTGAAGATAAAGCACACAATCTCAAACTTCATACAGGTTCATCTCTCTGCCGTGGTATTTACTACTAAATAGCATTATGCTTTGGAGATATTTCAGCATTTTACAATAGTAAATCCTACGACCAGAACCTACCCTGGAAGTGCCAGCAGATGTCTCAGCCTGCCAAGTAATATAGCATTACTTCTGATGGCTCTCTACAGATTTTAAATAAATAAAAATCAAATAGGCCATCCATGGAATTTCTGATATACTTCAACCATTTGCAGTTACTTGATTCAAAGGGAAGTTTCAGACACAGTACAATCCTTTAAAGTATTTTTCTACCATCAAGCACAATCCAGCCTTCATCAAGATCATCCTTCAGGGGAAAAAAAATAGTGAATTGGAATGGATTTTGAGTAGGTTAGCTAGTTCACAGCAAAATTTGCCTTGAGATCTGAGCCAGAATGATGTCACACTGGTGCTCAAAGCCAATGATCAGAAAAAAATTCCTTTGTGGGCAAGTGGAGCTGCAGGTAGCCAAGGAACAGCTTTCCCCAGCTTTCTTGCAGCTGTATGTTGCAGGGATACTAAAGGCTATTTTCCTTAATCTGCATGCCATTCTGCAGTAAGGTCAAAGCATATGACAGTGGGTATTTGCGGTCTCTTTTTTCCCCTGAATCCAATTGCCCAGAAGCCAGCTTGTATTCCATAAACATGCAAGCAGCATTTCATTTTTGGAAGCTGTTTTTAAAAGAAAGCATTAGGAAAGCCTCGCTCTGACACATGTTCATTTACTTTTTCTTTTTTTTTTTTTCTTGAGTGGTAAAGTATTCGTTGGTGGGTAGGGTACTGGTAGTTCTGTATTTTTACACCAAAGGAAAACACTTGGTATGGCAGTGAGTAATGCTCTCTGGCGTGCCTTTTTCTTTCCCAAACTAGAACCAAAGTGCACTGGCAGCCGTTTGAACTTCATTTTGCTGCTTTGCCCACAATCTGTTAAACTTTGGCTTTGTTCACTAACTCCTGGATGTTGCAAGCAGTATTTTTTGGTAAAGTTAAAAAAAAAAATACATAATGATTTCAGTTACAAGAAAAAATGTAAAAGTTCTACTCAAGGCAAGAAAGAAGGGAAAACTTTTGTTATAAAATTGCTATTGAGGTAGTAAGTTAAGCTGTCAAATTCCATAGAAATAAAAGCACTTCACTTGAATATTGTTCACATGTTTTTGAGCATACCAGAAGAGGGGATGATAATCATAGAATCATAGAATGCCTAAGGTTGGAAGGGACCTCAAGAGGTCACCTAGCCCAACCCCCCTGCACACGCAGGGCCACCTAGAGCACATGGCACAGGGCAGCATCCAAACGGGTCTCGAAGATCTCCAGGGAAGGAGACTCCACAACCTCTCTGGGCAGCCTGTTCCAGTGCTCTATCACCCTCACTGTCAGAAAGTTTTTCCTTAAGTTCCTGTGGAACTTTTGGTGTTTAAGTTTGTGGCCATTTCCTCTT